>CACVKI010142669.1:0-21549 GCA_902732785.1 Trichogramma evanescens | reverse complement strand
TAGATTTTTTCTGTTCATTTTTAAACGTTGCAAAGACGATTTTTGGATTTTTACGCAAAAAAAAAATCAAAAAAGTACATTTTTATCGATGAAAATGAAGTCTTAGAGCAAAACTGACTACGGCATTCGATTCTGCAGACAAAAATACATAAGAAAATGTATTGTTAAGATGATTTTTACTCTCTGAACAGAGTATGAAATAAATTGAATGGTTGACCGATTTTGCTCCTATTTTGGAGCACGTTTTTAAACTTCAAAAATCGATCGACACCGGTTCCCGACACTTTTCAGAGGTTCTGAACCCGGCTTGCTTTTCGTAAAGACTTGAACTTTAAGAATCGCCACGACGTAAACGCGATTTTAAACATTTTGGCAAAAGCGAACCACCCTAGTATATATGTGCCGAGGCGCAGTTTGTATAATGCGGAGTACACACATCTCCTTGGGGAATTTTGCAGACCGAGAGAGAGAGAGAGAGAGAGAGAGAATATTCTTATATATATAAAGATTGGTCTGCGTCTGTGTGTAAGCGCGTCAGGGAGCGAGCCTCCTCGCCGAAGGAAGAAGCGAAGACCGAGTAACGGTGCGCAAGTGCAGTAACAACCCGCAAGCGTCGAGGAGAGAAATGCCAAGGTGCATTTTTCCAAAACATCATCTCGCTCTCTCTCTCGCGTATTTATAAGGTGTATACATGCGGGGGTAACGTATATACTGCAGGTACATACACACACATACAGACAGACAGACGGACTCGGATCGTGTGTATATAGATGCGGTTTTTGCGTAGGCGTGATTGGGTGGATATACCAACACACACACATTACGGAAGTTCAGTATAAGTGGCCAATTCTCTATATTAAGAATTATTATATACGTGCTGGAGGAGGCGAGAGCGCAAGCAAAACGAAAAATCCTCTCTCTCTCTCTCTCCTCCACCGTCCCTATTTACATTATACCGTTCGCCAAACGGCATTAATTTACCTAACGCTAACTCGGGCTACGCTTTTATTTATAATATGTTTCGTGCGGTTGTGCTGCACACGGTACACACATGCGAGTATCGTGATATGTATATTTTGCGCGCGCAACCTTATTCACGCGACGACGACGGCGTCGGCGGTATAGTATACAGGTGCTCGTTGCCGCGACTCCGAACAAAAAAAAAATCGAACGAAACAATAAAGGCATTATAATTTTTCTCTTCTCCGCAATCATCTCACTCGGTGCAGTGCAGTGTTCGGCTTTATAATAAGAATGCACACACACACACACACACGAAATTAAGACAATAGGAGAGAGAGGCGATGCGACACGGTGTAGGTGGCACACGCTACATACGCGAAGGATTTTGTTTTCTTATACCGTCAATTTTTTTTTCTTTTTTTTTCTTCCTCCTTTTTTTTTCTCTCTCTCTCTCTTTACGTGAGAAATCAAAATTAACGAGGGGCTGCATACATACGCGCGCGCATTGTCGTCAAGCTTTCACTCCACGAGCTCTACTACTACTATTATAATACGTCCTTGTGTGTGTGTGTTTTTCGCGCGGGAAATTGTACAATAGACGCGCGCGCGCGAGGCACAAGATCTGCCGCCGCGCACTCGTATATCAAGATGATACGCGCCTATGCGGCCGCTACTTAATCTTGCTCTCCGCGCGTTTTATATGTACACACAATATATATTATATTTTGTGCTTTCTTTCTTAATTATTATACGTACGCACGTGTGCTCACGTGCCCGTCCGTGGATTTCATGTACAAATTCAAGCTAGCATTACATTGCTAATTTTTTTTTGTTCGTTCAACGCAAGAAACAATTTATGCATCAAAATTAATTTGCAGAACGGTTTTTATACAGGCTATCCCCTGTATATATATCCCCCGAGAATTAGTTTTGGTGCTTGCGAGTTTTCAGTTCTCCACCTGTCGGCGGAATGTGACATCATCGATCACGAAAAATCTCGTTAAAATACGAAGAGAATTCTGGAATATCATTCTTTACATCTTCCAACAAAAATATAAATTGTTTTTAAAATGAATCTGCAGATATGAAAGAACATCAGTAAGAAGTGAAATTGCAACAAAATTTAACAAAAAACTGCATAACTTTCTTTTACAAAGCATGTTTTAAAATAATATCATTTATATGTACTAATGTGCTTTTGAATGATTTATAGGAACTTTTGTACGTATGCATAAACAACACAGCAAACAAATTATCACAATGCATTCAAGACTTTCTTTGAGGAGTTTATATTTCTACAAAAATCGTTACTTTTTACAGTCTAATCCCTCATATAAAAAAATACAAAATATTGACTTGTCAGTTTACTTAATTTTTTTCTACCTCTCTATACTTTATATTCACGCTCTATTGTTATCCAGGGTGCGAGTGTTACTTAGCTCTGAGTTTTGAAACGCACTTTTGCCTATTTTTATACGCGCGCGCGCGCGCAGAAACGAAATAATATTACGAGCCTGCCGCGGCTATAGGCTGCATTTACAGCCCAGGTAAAGCGTGGGGTTTTCATTTACTTTTATACAAACAATGAGCTAACGGCTTTTTAATGACTTTCAAACGCCGCTTGGAAGGAGAGAGAGAGAGAGAGAGAGAGAGAGAGGGAAAAGAGCGAAAGGGACTCTAATTTTTTTGGACAAAAATTATCGTCCGTTTTCCCCTCCGCAACCTGCTGCGCCCGCGAGTCTCCTCCTGCTGCACAGTCGCACTTAGAAATTACAGAGACCGAGAGAAAGACGGAATTAAAATTTACATCTTCATCTTCGGTGCTAATATATTTATATCTCTCATTATAACCGATGACTCCGGCGGATGCGGCAACGTGTATGTATGTTCGTGCATGCAAGAAGACACGATGAAAAATAAACATGAAATAATATTGAAGAGAGAAAAAAAAAACAAACAAAAGACGAGGAGGTCTCCTGTGACTAGGATTCGCAATATGTAATAGTGAAAGCTAGGCCTCTCTGCGCGCCACGCCAATTTCGATAGTCATGCTTCATAATGGGTTGCGTATACAGCTCGACCGTATACACACGATGCATGTATTAGGTATATAAAATGCGTGTTGCGCGCCTATACGCATACACGTTTACACGTCATAATCGCTATTAAATATCAATTCGCATAATTCAGAATTTGCAATCTCGGCGAATTCATTCGCGGTTATACGTGAGAGTGTGTGTGCGTGTGAGAGAATTCATTAGCATAATATGAGAAGCATAACATAAAAAGAGTTGTGTATTCATTGGTGGATAAGACAAAACGCCGTCCACGCGCCAAAATTTATTTGCCTCGAAAATTCTTGTCTAATCATAGTAACGAGAGTAGTAACTATTAATTGTCTGGTTAAAAAAGTAAAGCACCACCGCAACAGTGAAAAAGGGAACGAAGGTAAAATAATAGTTGATAGCACGACATTCAGATAATAATCATGTTGGCACAAAATATTTAGAAAAACATGTATATAATTATCTAAATATTATTACACTTGTCAATAAAAATTCACCGCTTTACATTATTTTCCTTATTTCATACATATTTTCGCTAATACCCATGAAAAAACATTGTCCTTATGATATAATCAGATTGGGTGATCATTGTGAGCTGTTTCTCCAAACTGCTCAAAATTATCGCGTGCGTATTTTGTGCGACCTTCATGGACGTTGTTTTGGTGCCTCATCAAATCGCTTCGATTCCCAAACTTTTTCTCGCACTCGTCGCATGCGAAATCTTTGCGACCCTCGTGAACGGTTCTCTGGTGGACAAGCAAATGCTCTTTACGTCCAAATTTCTTCTCGCAACTACCATAAGAAAAATCTCTGTGACCTTCATGGACTGTTTTTTTGTGTCTGATTAATTTGGATTTTTCTCCAAATTTCTGCGTACACTCGTCGCATGCGTAATCTTTGAGACCTACGTGGACTGTCATTTGGTGCCTCAGCAAATGCGCGTTTTGTTTAAATTTCTGTTCACACTCGTCACATGCATAATCTTTTCGAGCTTCGTGGACTGTTTTTCTATGTCTGATTAAATTGCTTTGATCAACAAATTTTTTTTCACAATTCTTGCATTCGTAATTTTTTCGACCTTCATGGACTATTCTGTTTTGTCTGATGAAATTGTTTCGACCCCCAAATTTTTTCTCACACTTGTCGCATCCGTAATCTTTACGACTCTCGTGAAATGCATTATGTCTTCTCACCTCGCTTTGATCCGTAAATTTCTTCTCACACTTGTCGCATTCGTAATCTTTTAAACCTTCATGGACTGATTTTTTGTGTTGGATCAAGTTGCCTCGATTCCCATACTTTTTCTCACACATGTTGCATCCGTAATCTTTGCGACCCTCGTGTACAGTCTTTTGGTGGACAAGCAAATGCTGCTTAAGTCCAAATTTTTTCTCGCAATTGTCGCATGCAAAATCTTTGTAACCTTCATGGACTGTCTTGTGGTGTCTGATTAATTTGGAGATTTCTCCAAATTTCTTCTCACACACGTCGCATGTGTAATCTTTGCGACCTTCGTGGATTGTCAGTTGGTGTCTGGTTAATTTTGATTTTTCTCCAAATTTAAGCTCGCACTTATCACATGCGTAATCCTTTCGACCTTCGTGGATTATTCTTTTGTGCCTAATTTAAGTGCTGTGATCTACAAATTTTTTATCACAAACGTCGCATGCGTAATCTTTACAACCCTCATGAACTGCCTTTTGGTGCCGAAACAAATCTATTTTCTGTCCAAATTTTTTCTCGCAGTGGTCACATGCGAAATCTCTCCTACCTTCGTGTAATATCTTTTGGTGATTGAGCAAATATGATATTTGTCCAAATGTCTTCTCGCACTTATCACATGTGTAATCTTTCCGACCTTCATGAACTGCCATTTGATGTATGAGCAAATTCGATTTTTGTCCAAATTTCTTTACACACTTATCACATTCGTGATTTTTTTCACCTTCATGGATTGTCTTTTGGTGTCTGATCAATTTCGATTTTTGTCCAAATTTCTTTTCACACTTGTCATATTCGTGATTTTTTTGACCTTCATGAATTGTTTTTTGGTGCCGAAATAAATTCGTTTTTCGACTAAATTTTATCTCACAATTATCGCAAACGTAATTTTTGAGACCGTCTTGTATTGTCTTTTGAAGGGAAAGCAAATTATTTTTCAATCCAAATTTCTTATCACAATTGTCACGTAAGTGATCTTGGAAGACGTCGTGTACTGTCTTTAGGTGGAAAAGCCAAAGCGATTTTATTTTAAACTTTTCTCCGCACTTGTCGCATGCAAAATCTTTGCGATCATCGTGTACCGTCCTTATGTGCAAGAGTAAACTTCGTTTTTTTCCAAATCTTTTGGCGCACTTTTCACATAAGTAATCTTTGAAAACTTCATGGAATATTTTGTTGTGCTTCAGTAAAGTCGACTTATTTTCAAATTTCCTCTCGCACTTGTTGCAAGTGAAATTTTCGCGATTTTTATGTACCAATTTCTGGTGCGTAAACAAACTCGATTTTTTCACAAACATCTTCTCGCAATTATCGCATGCAAAATCGTTGAGGCCTTTGGGTTCTGATATTTGATGTCTACTTAAATGACTTCGAAACTCGAACTTTTTTTCGCACTTGTCGCATGCGACATTTTTTTGTTCGTTGTGAACTGTGTCTCGATGTGTTATCATGCTTGATTCCAGTGTAAATGACTCTTGACAAATACCACAAACGTGTTGCTTTTCGTTCGAAACAACAATTTCATGTTCACTTGAGTTATCTTTCGAGACAACTTCCTCGGATTTTCTATCAATTTTTTCCATTTCGATGCTTAAATTAGATGGATCCTTCTATCCAGTGCCATAGAAATTAAGTGAGTAAAACTTATCTTCT
Organism: Trichogramma evanescens; assembly: GCA_902732785.1. Classification (NCBI taxonomy): domain Eukaryota; kingdom Metazoa; phylum Arthropoda; class Insecta; order Hymenoptera; family Trichogrammatidae; genus Trichogramma; species Trichogramma evanescens. The sequence continues at coordinate 15,646 of CACVKI010142669.1, read as the reverse complement.
GGTATTAAGACTTGTTTCATGGGGAAAGACAATATTCCAACTAATTCGTTTTTACTGTAAACATGATCAGTGTTCGATGGATGATTTGCAAATCGCGTACGAACATATTGTTTACAATCATGTTACCTATATATTTGTTTATTCATTCTCTTAACAATATTTGAACCAGTTTTTGCTCTTTGAGAAATTTCTTGGTCTTTTAACACTATGTACTTTAAAAAAAACCATCTGTAACACTGAGTAAATAAATCCTCGTATTTTTAATATACACGTAGAAAAAAAATGTATAAGACTATTAAAAATTTTCATGAAATGTACAACAAGTGCGAATAAGTGCAAAGCAAACGAATAAACTCAGTGTTTTGATTAATAAATGAAAAAATAAACTGCATGAGCTTGAAATTTGATCTCAAACTAACTTTAATATTAATTTCCAAATTGCTTCATGGCTGACGTGCTTCGTAATCCTCTAGTGCACGTGTCAACACACGCATTATATGTACCCTACGTGCTCTCTGTGCGCCGAGATAACAAACCTTATCCTCGTGAGAAATGGGATATCGGTCACTCGGTAAATTTTTCAAAAAATAAAAGAAGTGCATAAGTACACATAAATATGAGTAGCGAAGAGATAGATCATCGCCCCGTGCACCGCGCGAGAAAAAGTGTTTCCATTTACAGACGTGTATACGTACGAGGAACGTGTATAAATACGAGAATGCACATGCGATATGTAATATATTATTGCTGAGCCGTGAAAAATGAAAGAAGCGCAACCTCGTTGGTAATTAAGCCATGACACATCCTCGCGATCGCCGTAAGATCATGCGGATGGGAGAGCCCGTGTGCAAACTTTTATTTAACTCTAAATAATAATCCAAAAACTCAGTAGATTTTACATTCAACACACATAATATACATCCAATTCCGATTAACCAGCTCGCGGAGGTAAAGGCCGATGGTATAAGAATGCGCTCTCGAGTCGACCGGCCTTTTGTGATGTCGTTGCCGTACATATAATTTTCTCCTCTTCTTTTTCCTTCCTTTTTTTCTCTCTCTCTCGCTTCTTCTTCTCTTCGAGCGAAGCAGAAATACCTGCGCGAATTGTTTCCGCGATGTTTTGCGCGGTAGTACCGGATGAAAATTTTAAGTACGCCTATATATATCTACACGCTTTTAGGGCCGAAGCAGCAGCGGCGGCAGCGGCGAACTTTATGGCTGGAATTATGAAAGCTATACCGAGCTAAAGAGAGAGAAAGAAAGAAAGAGAATCGAAGAAAGGAAAAATATATATGAACATCCGATGGAATGTTTACGACAGGAAAATGAGCGAGAATCGCGTCGCGCGATGAAGGATCTATTTCCTTTTTTTTTCTTTTTTGCCATAATCGAAGGTACATAAATATATCACCTGCATATAGTTCAACCATAAGTAATATGCTCCTTATCTTCGAAATTTTTTTGCAAGGTTCACGTAATGAAATCGCTCGGCGGTTAATTGCACGTCCATTAACGAAGTATCAACTTCGCCGAAAGCATTATCGATAAGTACTTTTTTTTTCCTTTCCGAAAAAAGAGAGAGAGAAAAAGTCTCTCTCGAGCACGGTAGCGTTTTACACGCTCATCATCGTACTAGATTTCTAATAATATCCGCGATTTATTTATCTCCACGCTCAATTAATTCGAAAGTTTATCGCGGCAATGACAAAACACAATGCATTAAAAATAGCATAAGGCCATTAAAAACTATATAAAAAATAGTGCAATTTGAATTTACACTATTTTTCATTAATTTTAACCGATGAACTCGTACTATTTTTAATCTATTGTGTTTTGTCATTGCCGCGATAAACTTTCGAATTAATTGAGCGTGGAGACAAATAAATCGCAGAAATTATTATTAGAAATCTAGTACGATGATGATCTCGTAAAACGCTACCGTACTGGAGACTTTTTTCTCTACTTTTTTTTTGAAAAGGGAAAAACAATGCTCATCGATGATACCTACTTTGATACACACCTTACGGGTAAATCCAGACAAAACCCTGGATTCACTGCCCATATTGTAACGCAATTAGGTTTGGCTTTTAGGACTAAGTGTGCGCGACTCGAAAGCAGCACTAGCACACAGGCTAATAAATATGCAGTAGATTATCAAATTTTCGGACGCATTTCTAAACCGCCTTTGAAATTTAGCGTTATTATACTAGGCATTTTTAATTGAGCACCATGAGTTTACATTGACAAAAGATTAGTTCAAGCAGTTGATTCGAAAGATTATCGTATCTTACAATTTACATCTTCAACAAAAATTAAATCAGTACAATAAATCAGTGAAATCTTTTTAATCTTTCTACGGAATTTTTGAATGAAGAACGATAAGTCCGAGTAATGGCGAGATTAGCATTACCGAATTATTGAAGAATTCGCCTCCTAAAGTATCTGTTACATCTTAAGGTAGCTAATACTGCATAATTCAATTGTTTTTTGAACACCGTGGGAGGATGCGGTTATCAGAAGCGCTCAAAATTACGTTATAATCGATAAGATATTTGAATACAGCTGACGCCATGCACAGATCGATCGTATTGTTTTTAGTATAAAAGTATCTGTCAATTCGGCAACAGAAATCACAACCAGTTCCGTGCACAAACGATCAAGATGTTCTCCATCGTGTCGGCGCTGCTCCTCGTGGCTACGGCCGCGAACGGAGAGTTACGACTTCATTAATAAATCAATCAACAACGAATGAAAGAATTTTTTCCTAAACGTTTGTATCGCTTTTTCCAGCTGCCTCTATCCAGCACCCAACGGTATTTCAACTCACTCGCATCATCAACGGTACGAATGCGCTCATCGAGGACTACCCGTACCAAATATCCCTCCAATACGGACCCGACCACATGTGCGGAGGCTCGATCATCGACAACTACTGGATCCTGACCGCTGGCCACTGCGTCGACGTGCCCAGCCCCGATCAGCTGTACGTTCGCGCCGGTACGAGCTACGCGAAGGAGGGCGGAACCATTCATCGCGTGGCCAAGGTCATCCGTCACCCCGAGTACACGGTCAACGAGTACGGCAACCCCATGGACGACATCGCCCTGATCAAACTCGAGGACCCGATCGTCTACGACAAAAAACGCCGAGCCATCAAGCTGTACAAACAGAACGAGAAGACCAGAGTCGGTGCGATGGCTTCCCTCGCCGGATGGGGTGTGACCATGGAATTCCAGACTCCGTTCCAGCTGCAATCCGTGGAACTGCCGATCATAGACAGCGCAGTGTGCGACGAGGCCTACAGAGAGTTGGGCGGTCTGCCCCACAAGCAGATCTGCGCCGGCTACTTGGGCGTCGGTGGCAAGGACTCTTGACAGGGTGACTCCGGCGGCCCGCTCGTCATCGGGCAGCGTCTCGCCGGTATCATCTCCTGGGGCTTGGACTGTGCTCAGCCCGATTACCCCGGCGCCTACACCGAGATCGCAGCCTACCGCGACTGGATCGCAGAGAACATGGCCAACAACTAAACTCGAGTGCGTCTTTTCGGTTCGGTATTCAGAAACTTCTTGTTATAATGATTTTTATACAGTCAGAGGAAAGTGAGGCATATGTGTCTAATTGATAATTTACAGGGTTATAAAAATAGCATCGATTATTAGAACGATCGAACTTCATGAAAATCGATTCAAATATTCCAAGTGAATGTGTGTATGAGTGTGTGTCTGGCCTATGAGGCACGCGTGATGCAACGTGACCACTGACCACTAGTTATAGAAACTCAAGAGGTTATGGGCTATGTCAAATACCTGCATTAAACTGTTCAACTTACCAAAATCGAGAGTTAACTTGGATTTATAAATATTTAAATAGTGAGAAGTGATCTTGAAATATGAAATAAATTCTGGAGCAAATTAATTTTTTTTATTGAACGAATTATTGACTTTATTATTATTTTAGTGCATTAAAATATTAACGGTTTTCACGCAATTTTTTATAGTGATAATGTGTAAAGCTAGAAATAACACTGAATTACCTTTAAACTTTTGAATAAAATTTTGATTAATAAAATACTAAAAATATAATTTTCACTTTAAACAACCTAGAAATGAAAATTCATTTGTTTTACAAAATTTAGACCAGTTTTCAGCTCCTTAATAAGATAATATCGCTTTGAGCCTTCACCACTAGATGGCGAGTGCCATTATCCAAACCTACAAGTAGCAAAGTAAAAATAGATGAATAAATCAAAGCACAAATAAAAAAACCTTATAAAACTTAAATTAAAGAGCACTAGTCGTGTAATATTGCTCTTCCAGAGTTGCTCTTCCTTAGAATTGGCTTGTAGTGTGAAGAAAAAAGCGAGACCGTATTTCAAAGCAGCAAATTTTTTATAATAACCGAGGGCCACTGTGTTCACGAAAATAAAGAACAAAATAAAGAAAAGCAGAAGCAGACCAAATGCACGACGAACCTGTCGCGCTATCGTTTTTGACTTATAATCTGCGGTGCTCGGGGCTTTCGCGGCTCTCGCGCTATCTCGCGCGCCGTTTCTCCACGCTTGGGTTAATTTTAATTTGCGCGACTTTGTACCATGCGCCGACCAGAAGCTATTTTCGTGCCTATTTCATATATTCCGCCGCTCGTGCGTACACCGCCGCTATCCGTGTAACCGTATACACATATATTCATACGTTTATATGGTGTACCGAAAGCACAGTAGCGTTGACAACGAGTCATGTTCGCGCTGGCAACGAGCGTGTGTATAACGTGTAGCCATGAGCCTGCGCCTCTCTCGGGCCTCGACTCGCGCCGCGAGCACTGAACCTTTTGAAGAGCTCACGCTTCGTTGCCCCTTTGTCTATATGGGTTGACGGTCGGAGCTACTGGACATTTTTACTTTGCAGTTCCGGTGCACTGCGATCGTAGCGTGGTTGGGTGTGTGTGTGTGTTCGTGCATTGCTGCCATCGCGAGACAGAGTGACGATTTTTCTATTTCTTCTTTTTTTTTTTCTGCATTTGCATTTGCTCTTCGCAATTACGGTTTTGATACGCCGCTGTGATTTCACGACACGAAACCGCCTGAATTTTTAATTACTTTTTGTATTTTATTTGTATTTTATGCGATTTTATCAGGATTATGATGCACGCTATGTGCGAGCTATATACGTGTGTTTTAGCGGGGGGAAAATCGAGAGAAAAAAAATACGAGAGAAAGAAAAGAAACGACTCGTCGCTGCAGCGTTGCCGAGGCGTCGTCGTTCGATGCGTGACGAGCGAAACGTATAGGAAAAAAAAGAAAGAAAGAAACAGCATTCGAAGAGCGTATATATGCTACTGCTCTGCGTGGCGTATAAGTGTTGTTGTGGTGAGCGAAATAATAAAAAAAAACACGTATACAATATATATCGCTATACACCCGCAGCTCTCTGTGACAAAAGGCATTAGCGCAAAAAAAAAAAATAAAGAGGGAAAAAATGTCAAGACGTGAGAGAGAGAGAGAGAGAGAGGTAGAGGAGACATGGCGAGTTAGTCGAGTTCGCTTCCGCGGACTTGCTACTGCCAACTGCGTGCATTGCCACTGCAGACATACTCACGACTCGTTTATATGTATTATATACGTTTGCGTGTTACGTGGCCCTAAATCGCGCCGCGCGTGCATTGTCGCGTTGTGGATGTTTATATAGAAAGAGCACATCCTCTGCTACTATTTTTTTCTTTCTGCGTTTTTCTTTTTTTCAAGCAAAGAGACGCGACGACGTCGAGCAATTTCAGCAGTACCGACCTATAGCCAACCATTAGTAAATTCAAGGATATAAGGATATGAGAATGTAAAAAATATGCCGGAAAAGTTAACTATACGCGCGAGGAAAGAGATAGGAATCCGTCTGTGCCTGGGAAATGGGAGAAAAAACTAACGAAAACTGTTGCACTGTTTCACTGGGTTAAAACAATGTAAACAATGAGAGATCCTTGCGTATGTTTGTACACACGAGCTTCGAGATTTAAATGCCTCGTCTGCGCGCGCACCGCAGCTTCAACACCTAGCTTCCACGCGGGCGGGGCTAGGACAGGCACCCAAATGTACGTCTCACAACCCAGATGTCATCGGTTTTTATTTCAAGAGAAGCGCGAGCACAGAGAGAAAATACAAAGTGCCGTTGAAATCGTACATATACAAGCGCGGCCAATTATCCCGTCAATTCCGGTTCTTCGAGCTGTATATAAAAGCTCGCACGCCGCGCGGCAATTTTTTGTTTGTTTTGATATAGGGTAAGGCGTTAACGGACGACGATGCGGCGCAGACACACGAGCGTCGTGTGCTTTTTTGGCTTTTCATCGACCTGCGCGATCGGCTGCGCAAGATTTTTCAAGGTGGCGTACAGATATCCGACAAAATAAATATAAAACAAAAATATCTTTGCTAAAAAAAAAAGGGTTTATAGTAAATGTTTCGTGCGTAGTGATTTTTTATTTTTTCTCTGTCTCGCGTCGAGTCGATCGGGTGATAAACTGCAGCGCGCGTGCGTGCCACGAGGCGTTATTACGCACGTGAGCTCGTGTTCGCGTTAATGTAAAACAATTTCTGAATAATTCATATATTTAAAATACATGTTTCCCGCCATCCCCTTTTTTGACGTACGTACGCACACACACACACACATGCGCGCGTGCGATACACGATGCTCGCCACAAGACGCATGCTAATAAATGCGCACCAAGCATGCGATAGGGGAACTTCTCTCGATACGTCCTCGGTGCGCGCAAAGTAATTCGTCCCTGTCAGTTTTCAATGACAATTATTAAAGGCCAGGCCCCGAGCATAAAGGCATCGATGATAAATGACATTTTAAGTAATTACTCGGGCCCCGTAAATAATAATCGACGCTTAAAATGACATTCGTGATGGATTCGTTTCGCCGGTACAATTTTTTCCCTCCCCTTTTTTCTGTTTCCTCGTGGACGCACGAGCGCGCGCAAGCCCAAAAAACAAACGCATATTTCCATAAATTTCGCACATTTTTTTTGTCGTTTTTTGTGTTCTCGCGACGACGCGCCTTCGAGACACGTCATTTCGCTGCGAGGCAATCCTTATTCTCTTTCTCGGCTTCCTGCCCGAATGTTGTGCGGTTAAGAAGGCTGTATGGTACAGCACACAGGACTGCACGAGCATCTCGCATTCGCACTGTCGAAAAGTGGGGGAAGTCGAGTTTTCATTCCAAACTTTAATTTTACTTACATACACATATACCCCTATTTTAACTTTGACTCTTGCAGATTTACAGATAATGTTACTCGCCATCTAGTGGTGGAAGCTTGAAGTTGTATTATTGTATTTTATGTGATTAAAAACTGGTGTAAATTTTTTTGAAACAAGCTATATTGATTCGATGACCAAAAAGTGATTATTTCAAATTTTTCAATGTACATGAATATCAATTGGCTTTTTTTAGCCAATTTTTGGTTACAATTATGCTACAAATATTAAACTTATTTTAAACGACCGGGAAACGATAATTCAATTATTTAAAAAAATTTAGACTACTTTTCGGCCACTTTGATACAACAGTACCACTTCAAACTTCCAACACCAGATGGCGAACACCTTTATCTGTAAAGCCACAAGTGACAAAGTACAAATTATTGTATAAGTTAAAGCACCGACTAGACTTGTTTGACGCACAGATATGCGATTCGTTTGTTTTTATAAAATTCGAAAATAAAAGGATCGATTAAGACTTAAAATAGATGAGGATGGTTTGGTTTTATGAATCACATTGATATCATTAGATCTAGGTTAATTCGAATAATCTTTAAATTGTGACTCTTCTCCATAATTCAACTTCAAGTCTAAACAAAAATAAAACCTCGTTTCGAGAAGGAAAAATTATTTTTCTACGCGCAAAAAATCACTCTCACGAGCATCAATTTAATCTTATGCAAACTTAGTTTTGCTCAAGAGCGCGGGCGGATAAGCATCCTCGGTGCTCGATTACTCCGAGTCGCAGGCGTAAACGTGAATTGCACATATACTAATCTTTACGATGCTTGGCCTCGGTCGCGCGGTCGGTCAAAATAAACACCACAGCAGCCATACATAGGATAGATCATAAAAGCCGCTCGCTCGCGCGCGTATCAAAACTACAAAGTATACACAAACTGTTCTCTCTCGTGTGTGTGTTCATGTGTGGGTTTACACCATGCCCATGGGCGACACGATGACAGAGACGCAAAAGCTCTCTCGGCATCTTGGACTCCTATCCTCGTCGTACGCGTCGGCGGCGGCGGTCCGGGGCGCGCTGCAATGATAAATCTTTCGCGTTAAGTATATATCGCGTCGCTCACCGACTGCAGTTAACGTCTCTCTGTCTCTACTATATACATATGTGTGTATACAGTCGTCGTCGTCGTCGTCGTCGTCGTTGTTTTTTTTTTTTTTTGTTGCGGATTCTTGTGTGCCGCCTCGAGGCAGTTGGAGGAAGAGCAGCGGCAGTGCACGGCCGCTCGCGCGCGCGCATAGCTAGCTACCTATATAGGCCTGCCCGCTGCCCCCCATGTGTATAATATCGGAGTTCAACGCACCGCTCGCTTTGCTCGAGACTCGCGAGTACTCGCCGATATAGGCATACGTGTGGGTAATGCGCAGCGCTGCACCTCGCGCGTACGTCTGTGTACGCACAGCAGTGCACACCGCGCGACGACGACGACGACGACCACGACGCGGCAGGTTCTCATTCAGAGACACCGACAAAGGGCCTCATCCACAAACATTTGTCGCGCGGTATATCGACAATTAAACAGACACACGAGTGCATTGCAGGAGTTAAAGAGATCGAGGAAACGATTTACTCGTCGCGGAGGTGCTAACGTGTATATCATTACGTAAATCTCTTTTATTTTTTTCGTTATAAACCAAACAACATATACGACGTTCCAACGAGTACAGCCTGCGCGATATCTCTCAATTGAACAATGGGTCATACATAAATATGTATCTATACGCGTACAGCGGAGAGAATAGCGCTATATACTTCCTCGACGCATCGCAGTCGACGATATCATAATACAACGTAAAATTGGAGAAAAAAAAAAGGGAAAAACATTAATTTTGCCTATAATAATCGGGCAGCTGTATCGCGGCACAGGCCACAGCGGCGCACATTACGCATATATACGCATTCTTATTAAATGATACACAATACGTGAGTGTGCTCACATACCGTCCGCTGGATACGTTATATGGGCATTATTACATAAAGGTCATATTTGAATTCAACGATGCGTGTATATGTCTATATAGTGTATAGATACGGCGAGCTAATAGCGAGTAGCAGTAAAGTAATAAGAAGCGAAAAAAAAAGGTAAAAAGACCGACGCGTATATACATTTTATTTTGTTTAAAAGCGACAATGGGGGAAACAAAATCGTATGTTTGCGTATATACAACAGCTGCCCTACACACGGTTGCCATATATGAGCATAAGGCTGATAATTGACAAGGTACGTAACTGGATGTTAATGAGCCTCCTTCCCCACGCGCATAGAGGACAACGTACTTCATCCGGTGTTACAAATACGCGTGTACCTGTATATTGTAACGAAAAATTCGCAAACACTCGCCAACTCGTGTGCGAGGGCGACTCACGCCTAGACTCACGCTGCCTATATTATAACGCGTTCATCATGGTGTACCGCGGGGCCGATCGGCTATACATACATGCAGCAGAGATAAGAGGAGCAGAGCAGAGTAGAGAGACGAGAGAGAGATACTATACTCTTCCCTGCACGGGGAAAGGTTTTGCTCGCAAAACGTCGTGCACGATATTGATGCGTCGTAAGAGGGCGCGCGCGCACCAGCGTTCGCGTAGCATGCACGTTACAACTTGATGCGGCGCCGCTCTATGTTTTTCGATGCTCTCGGCATCACGCATTTCTGTGCGTGCACCGTCTTTTGTCGTGCACACTCGAACGAATATTTGGCAACTTGTACGTTATAAAGCATTTGCAATGGACCCTCAAGTGAATGCCCTGTTAATCAACTGGAAATTAGATCACCTTTGCTACAAGTTTTATGGTAGGTATTGATGCCACTTTTATTTGTAGAATTAATGAGTGTAATCGCTGAAAGTATTAAAATATTAACCTAACTTAGCCAAAAACATTGACCTTTGTAACTAAAGCGATCGAAAGTAGAGAGAGTAAAATTATCGATGTAGCGAGACCTATACTAGAAAAAATCGTTTGATAACATTAAGTAGTTAATGAAATCGTTGATAGAATGTGAGAGTGTTAACAGTTGATAATTATGCTAATGAATTATAATGAAAAAAGAGAAGAGGTCTAGTCAACATTTTGTTGATAGTTATAACTATTAATATAGAAATCTCACTTATGACAACTCTTTTAAGTCGAACTTGAATTGAATTATTTCAATGGAAGGGAAAAACAACAATAATTCCTTATTCTACGTATCAATATTATCTATTAGTAATTTTCGTTATCAGAGAATTCAAACAATTTTTTATTCTGAGCCTTTAACTTTTATCTATTGCTACGTACTATTTTATTATTTTCGTGAAATTTTGAAGTCGACAATGAAGTTTGATATGGTTTTTACGTACAAAAAAGTGATTATTATTTACATTCATATTTCGTATATACAATTGCATTAATTTTTGAAGTTATCAAAATTTGCTAAACATAGATTCCAATTATTTAATTACTCACGAAAAAAATTATTTCAAGTTCAAAATTTTATAAATAAATAAAAATAATTTATGTGATCTACTTTAATGATTAATGTTTTTATTTATTTTAGAAAATAATATAACTTATGAAAATTTTATTATATTGACGGAGGAAGAAATAAACAAAATTATAGATGAGAATGAGGCTCGAAATAAATTTAAAGAATTTTTTAAATTTTATAAACTCAGTTTGAGCACTATCTCTACAATAGAGGTCGAGGAAGTAAATTTAAGTTCAGAAGTAAATATGGACGAATTTCAAGATATAGATATAGAGAAAATAATAAGTTTAGTCGAAGATAATGTTACTAATCCTAGTAATGATGTTAAGCAAAATTTAAAAAAATTATATAGTTATCAAGAAAAATACACCGAAAGTAAACAAATTTATTGAAGTTTCCTGTTTCTGAATATATGTTCTAAACTTAAAAACGTTTCTTTGTATTTCCTTTGTATTTAGTTACAAAAAACAAGAGACTTTTTCGATTGCTAGATGACAGAAAATGCTTTTGGGGTAATGTTATTTTATACCGATGGGCTTATTATCAAGATCTCACTAATTTCAGAAACATGTTATGCAGCATTATAATAGACGAAGAATTTGCTCTTAATTATAAATCCCCAAATCCTTTCTCGTAAGTGCAGAAGAAAATTTTTCTATTTTCCACAATTTTGAGATGTTCAAAATAATAAAAAAGCAGAAGTCAGTCAGTTAAATTGTTTCATACATCGTTATAGTCGAGAATTAGGTTTTAAAAGACTCTAGATAGACTCTAGTTAGATCACTAAATGTCAACACGAGTAAAAAAATTCTCTAAATATTTCTCATAAGTGTACATCACATACTTTATTTTATTCTTTTCCGATCTAATTTAATATGACTTTTTTCCAGCATAAGTACCGCAAAATTCAAACGATTAAACGAAGAAATACTAGAGATATTTACAGACGAGCCCAAATTTTTATACTACGAACACGGATATACCATTGATAGTGAAGAGAGAGTCAACACAACAGGCATTCTTTATCGATCGTATCTAAAAAAACATAATACATTGATTCATATAGCATACCTATTGGAAATTGCACAGAAAAACCCAAAGCCTGCTGAAGGTATTTAATTATAGAATGTATTGGTGACAATAATTATTACATTAATCGAAATCGTTTTTCAGATTTGACTACATCAGAGGTTACTATTGACATATCTTGTTTAAAAAAAATTGTTACACCTGATGAAGATTTGACGGAAGTACGAAAAGCTTGGGAATTAAGCTTTGATTACAGACAAGCTCAATTTTCAAAGAATGGGATTCAGTTTTTAGATGATTACTGCATTTTGAAAACTTTTATATGTCCTGAATTAGTGAGTTTTTTGATCGATTTTGAACATATTTTTGTTAAACAATATATTTGTTAAAATTATTGATTACATGTGTATTTTATACTTTTCAGATTAATTTAGATTTTCATAAAAAATACTCAGCTTATGAAATTCCGACCGTCGAGCTATTAAACTCGAAGTGGCAATCCATTCAGGAAGGAATTATTCTCGCAGCAAAAAAGAACGCCAAAATTACAGAAGGAACTACTAGCTATGACTTTGAGAATTCATTACTCGATCCAAAGTCATTTGCAAATATTTTGATAAGTTCGGACGTTTTTCCAACGGATTCAGGTATGATAATATTAAATTGTTAATTTTTATTTTACTCCTTAGAAATCCATTATATCATTGTTTCAATTGTTATAAATATAAAATTGTTTTAACGCAGCTGCCAAATTTTCAATTGCCGCATTCTGTTTACCTTGGACTATTGAACATTCTATTCGCAAAACGGAGCATCCGAAGGGATCAACCTGGACAATTTCTAAAAATGATAAAATTACTTCTTTTCTTCAACATGTTCTGGTAAAAGTCACAAATTATTAATTTTTTTTAGTAAAGTACATGTTTTATATTTAAATATATTTTCAGAGTCATGATAAATTGACCAAATTAGTCGACAAGTGTGACGAAGAATACACTGACAACGGTATCAACAGCCCTCAGCCGTATGTAGTTATTTGCGGAAAATTAAGAGAAATAACGTGTTATCACGCAGTGATAAAAAAAAATATATACTCTTTTACGACTTTGATTGAGGCCATAGACTTTAATTTTAAGTTTATGTTAGTTTCACAAATAGCATATCCAGTAGGGTGCGCGTATGTTTGGACCTTTATCCAAACAAACATCTATTTATTTCGTAAGATTAGAAAAAATGTAGCAAAACGTCAGGCTGATTTGTTGGGTGCATCACTGGGATTAACAAAAAAAGCGCGTATCTTACCCGAAAAATAAATTTTCTGTAATTCGTTCAATTCTTAAATATTTGTTTATAAGCACAATGAGTTTAGAAAAAGACGTGTTAAATATTATTTGTGGGTTATTTTCGAATACTAGGTTGTCAAAATCTGATGTCGACGAAATTATCAATGAGTTTTCCACGTTCATTTCGCACAAATATAATACTCTCTTACGGGACACCGTCCAGTCTGCTCTAAGTAATGCAGTGTCAAAAGATATTTCTAATGAAATCGATTCAATTTTTAATCGTTTTAAAAACCCATTCGATTTCGTTGAAACGCCTGATAAACGTGAAAATATGTTGATAAAATATGAGTTGTATACACCTCCTGAAGAGTTAAAGATTGGGACAAAATCGTGTACTAAAGTTGATGGTACAATCCTTCAACACCAAGAAAAAGTTGTCAAAATAGTTCATATTCCTTTAAAGTCATCATTGAAACAGTTACTCCAGGTTGAAGGGTTATTTAAAAATACAATTTCATACATGAACTCTGTTCAGAAAAAAAAAGTGTTGGAAAATTTCGTACAGGGTAGTCTGTGGAAAAACCAATTGAAAAAAACTGATAAAAAACAGTTATATCTGCCGCTCTTCTTCTATTCAGATGACGTTGAAATGGGAAATGGTATGGGGGCTCATGCTGGTAAAAATAAAGTAGGAGCAAATTATGTCCTTATCCCTTGCTTGCCACCTAGTTATGCTTCAAAAATAAGTAGTATTATTTTAAGTGACTTATATTTTTCTAATCATAGAAAATTATATGGCAACAAGGCAATATTTAAATATACGATAGATGAAATCAATGACTTACGCGAAAACGGCATTGAAGTCCAAGTAGAAAATAAATGTTATAAAGTGTATTTTATTACATCAATCGTGTCGGGAGATAATTTGGGTCTGAATGGCATGCTCGGTTTCATTGAATCTTTTCACAATACTACTTTCTGCCGAATATGTTATTCTTATCCAGAAATTATCCCACGAATGATCAGAGAAAATTCAAAATTCTTACGAACTATAGATAGTTATGAAAATGATGTTAAATGTATTGATAATTTCAGGAGTGGTATAAAGGAACCATGCGTATTTAATGAGATAAAAGATTTTCATGTAATTACTAATATGTACGTAGATATATTACATGACGTTTATGAAGGTATTTGCAGTAGAACAATGTGTAAAATAATATTAAAATTAGTTTTAGAGGATAAGTTATTCACAATTGATTTCCTTAATTTTCGATTAAGTAGTATCAAATTTGGATTCGAATCGAGTAATATCCCTCTGGGAATTAATTTAGAATACTTGAAAAATAATGGCAGGATGAAAATGTCTGGATCTGAGATTTTATTTTTTACCAGATATTTTTGTATTATAGTTGGTTGTAAAGTTCCTTCGGGCAATCAAGCTTGGACCCTATACTTAAAACTGCGTGAACTGATTGATTTGGTTTCAGCCCCGAAATTATCAGATTCTCATGTCGCTCAATTAGGTGTAATAATCACAGAGTTTACCTCAATGTATATAAGTATGTTTGGTGACTTGACGGGGAAATATCATATCTTACTGCATTACGTAAGAGTCCTTTTATCAAATGGTCCATTGAGTAAGATATCAACTATGCGATGTGAATCAAAACACAAATCTTTAAAGGCCATTGCACTATCGTCATGTTCACGTAAAAATATTCTTATTAGTATAGCCAAAAGATATCAACTAAGTATAATGTCTGTAAACTTTTCGAAATATCAAGATTATTATATTGAATATGGAAAAAAAACCATAGATACAGACTTCATAGATGTTACGAATTCTGGAATAAAAAAGTACTTTTTAAGTCGAGTCGTTGTTAACGATTGCACCTATAAAGAAGGCACCGTTGTTCTTATTAATGTAAAAGGAGAATTTCCAGAATTCGGCAAGATCTCTGCAGTCTCTGAAATAAATGGTCAAATCTTTTTTCATTGTTCGGTTTTAAAAACTGTCGGGTTTGATAAACATTTGTTCGCTTACTGTGTAAAAGAAATTGATCTTCATATAAAAATAAGGTATGAAGATTTAGTTTTAAGAACTCCTTTTCTTTTGTATACAGATGATAAAACTGTACGAAATTTTATCATAGGAAGACATGTATTTTAACTTTAATTATATCTTTACATTTTTGTATTTTTGTATTTTATAAAATAAAAACCATTTCTTTTTCACTCGAATTTTCATTTGGGTAATGTATTATATATAATATAAAATTAAATAGAATACATAATAGATATATATGTATATATAATTCAATTAGAGGATGGTATAGAGAATTATGTTTTACGATACGTCCGCACGAATGACGCTTTAGCGTGCGCGCATCACGAAACGCAATGCATGCACGCTGATGTGAAATGCACGGACGCATCGTAAAACATAGAGCAGTGCGCACCAACTCTCATGATGCGTGGATTGGCGAACTTCGAGCGTTAATCTCATTTCATGAGTAGATGGCGCACCGGGTTTTGGCGTGTACTCTGCATCACGTTTCGAGAGCAAAACCTTTCCCCGTGT
>CACVKI010142668.1:31641-52848 GCA_902732785.1 Trichogramma evanescens | reverse complement strand
AATAAAGATGTTATGAATGGTCGTTGGGGTTGGGTAGATGGCGTACACGACGTCTCGAGCTCGAGTTTTTAAATTTCTAATAACGCCATCGATTATGGGTACTGGTTTGTGCTAGCTTTGAAAGGTACTAGTAATGATTAATTTCCCTTCCGTGTGGCTGTTTACATTTTTAAAGGCGAATCGAAGCTCCAAGAAGGATTCGCGATTAAGTGTTTAGCTCGAGCGCAGCCTCAGTCCGGCACGTATACCTATATAATATACCATGTGCGCTGCAGTTTGAGCTAGCTAGCTGACGCTTTTCTTGGCGCGTGCGAGCGGCAACTACGCGTTCACGCCGTTATTAATTAAAAAAAACAAGTCAAAGGAATAAGAAAAAATTAAAGTTCCATCAAGTCACAATGTAATTCAAAAAAACAAAAATTCGAAATCGAGAAAAGTTGATGAAAATTCCAAATTGAAAATTTAACCGAAGCAAAGGACTATGAAGTTTCACTTCTGGTGATCAGATTCTCTAGAATGCATTGTATATGAATTAGCACCAGAAGTGAAACTTCAGAGTCCTTTGCTTCGGTTAAATTTTCAATTTGGAATTTTCATTAACTTTTCTCGATTTCGAATTTTTGTTTTTTTGAATTACATTGTGACTTGCTTGAACTTTAATTTTTTCTTATTCCTTTGACTTGTTTTGACTTTTTTGAATTAACTTATTTCTGACAATTACATTGCGACTTGTTTGAAGTTTCACTTTTGACGGCTGTCCATAGACAGCTAACTTAAAAACGCAGCGCGATAATTAATTTAATTTGCTTTGCAATTTACAAATCAATTTTGATATATATTTTCGATACATTTCAAATGTCGGCAATGAGTACCGAGGCCGCTTCCGCGGCCTCGACTCACACGACATTACATTGCAAGTGATTTTTATTTATTCAACATTTTCCAATAAATTACAATAGATACTTTTCGATTTATTTCAAATTTCGGTAGTGGTGCAGCCAGTAGGCCTACGTGTATAAGAAGCATGAGTCATATTACATGCGTTGTCGTTTGACCGAGTAACTCGCACTAAAACGCACAGCGCGCGCGAGAGAGACAGAGTTACACAACGCCGCATAGACGTTACAAAGGCATGAGCGTCGACACACAGCCGCTGCCGTGACGTGCCGCAGTAGAGGGGGACTAACAGCGTCTCGCCACTGCCGAATGCCGGCCAATCATAGCGTGCTAAGCATACAGACGCTACTGAGACTTAAAACATTCAATCCGTACGCCCGCCTGCCCGTACGGACGCTCGTTTTTCACGGCTTGACCTGCCATACCCAACGCGCGTATAGAAGTTTCACTTCAAAAAGATAGGAAAAAATAGAAGCTCGCGACGACAAAGTTTGCAATAAAAATCGCAAAACGTGTACGCGCCCAGGGCCTCATGCATGATTCATTTTTTACAGCGGTACTCGATATTCTTCGCGATAGAGCAATAACATATCCTCAGTAGGTTAGGTGTGCGCGCGCGCGCGCGTGTGTGGGTGTTTCGTTGCGCTCGAACTTTTTAATATATCCCGCGGCCTCATACGTATTCGATATACGTAACATTGGAATACGCTATACATGTATAAGTTGCGTTGAGGTCACGCGCGCGCAGTCATATTGTTACCGTCACATGCGGCGATGCTCCATATTATACGTACAACCATCGTACCGCCGTCAACGCCATGCGCTATCTCGCTCGGGAGGTAGGTACTTTACCGCGTGATACATGCCGTTATAAAATTTCATTTAGATCGCCGCCGCCGAGAGATAAAGCAGCTGCTGTGTGGCGCTTTTACGGCGCGACGAGCAATTTGACTTTACTCTCTCTCGTCGCAAGCTCGTAGCAAGCTCCCGTACGTACACAGCCGTTTACGTATAAACAATGACGATTTCACATGTGTTCGAAAGTCACCGACGGGGGTAGATTCTATTAGTCTTCGCGTTGTAGGCATGGCGTGGAGCGGCAACTTGGATTAGTTCCTCCTAATCGCGTCAAGTTTCTTGATGCCGCCAGCTATATATGTGCGCAGGAGCTTCTCTCGTCGGCTGCTTAAGTTTCTTGGACACAATTGCCTGACTGCCTGCTCGAGCGCAGTCGTCCATTTTCACGCTGTCTTGAGAGAAAGAGAGAGAGAGAGAGAGAGAGAGAGAGAGGCTTTAAGGACGTGTCTGTCTCAGTTTGCTAGATATAACCGGTGTGCACGAGTTGAAGCAGCAGACTCTCTCCGCGTATATGCACACGAGGAAAAGCTCGTAATTTATCCCTGCAAGCTCATTAAGTTACTCTCGCTCTCGCTCGCACAAGCTCTCGCACAAGCGACATACAGCTCTCTGCAGCAGCAGCGGCAGCAGACTGTCTAGTGTCTACCTATATATATATATATATATATACGCGCGGCTCGTTAAGCTGACTGTGATACTCGACGAACTTGTGCATACACGAGCTCGCGAGTATACATATATACGCGTATCCGTAGTGCTCTTCAAATTTATTAACTTACCTGACAAACTATGGATTTAACGCAAATTGATGAATCGCTTTACTTACAGCGTTACAATTTTTTTTTCTCTCGAAAGCTTCGTAATATCGGTTCTGTAACGCGTATTAATAATGTTGTAATTATTCCCCAAGGTAGCGCTTGACTTCGAAGACTAAATTAAGCTTTCATTGGTACTCGATAATAGGATATCAACTAGTTTTAATATTTGAGAAAAATTGGGACGATTTATGAATTATATACGGCAATCAATTCGACTTTCAGTAATAAAAATGAGAAATCGTTGATGCAGGATATATCGGGGAAGACAATTTGATATATTATCTTTTCGCGATAAGCGCGCGATTGTTTCAAATTTATCGAATTCCATTTTAATTTTATTCGGCAGGGTAAACAGTACCCTGAAAACAAACATGGAAAAGCGTAATGTATATTTTGATAAAAACTTGCAGATGCAATTTTTCGCATTGATAGAGCAAACAATAAGAATTATTATTTGAATAAATTTTATCATCGATGCGGGTGAATCGATCTTCCCTTACTGTCTTGTTTTATTCGATTTTCAACAATTTCATCATTTTAATAAATTAATGAAAATGTAAGGATTAATATTGCAGAATTCGCTTTGTAATTATAACAAAATTTATCGTAATTGAAGGTGTCACGTTCGATCATTAGCTTTTTGATTCCATCGACAGATGGAGCATTGTAAACTCGCAAGTGGCAGAAAAATGTCCGATCAGTATAAAGTAATAGTAAAAGTTCGTATTGTAAACCCGGAAATTCCGAGGAAGATCTAAGTCGCTCTCAGTAGTCCGTCATAGATCCTTTTGACATTCTTTCTCGATCGCACTTCAGCGCTTCGCGATCGCTCCTTTCGTCGTCGTCGTCCTCCTCTGCACCGTGGCGAAACCGCAACGAACTCTCTCGACTTTGTTTGCCGCTCAAACTCTCTCTATAGAGTTTCATTGCGTCGCGATCCTTTCCACCGTAACTTCTTACCGACGCATTGATAAATATCGTCAAGATAAGCTCGCCGCGATCGGGAAGAAACACGCGGGGCTAGTAGTAGCGATGCTCGACGTACCGTGCGGTAATTGTCAGTCGGGTGCGGTGTGTACGCGCGACTTCATGGTGTGTGTGTGTGTGTACAGATGCTCTTGGCTGTGCGCGGTATTCCGTGGCAACGCGCGCATCTCGAAAATAATTCAAAGTGACTAGTTCGAGTTTTAGGTGCTCGAGTGGAGAAATCTCGTGAGATTCGTATACGTACACACGCGAAGTACTCCGCGCGCAGGCAATTTTATGCTCAAAAAAGCCGAAAACTTCACTCGGCTGTGCGTAAAACTTGAAAATTATCAATTCGCGTTTGCTGCTAGGCGAAAGCTTTTGAATTAAGATACGCACTAATATTTGTATACGATAAACGATTTACTTGGGAAAATTTATGTTCTCGTATACACTTTCGAGTCTTATATTTTATGGTAACGATTCTCGTGTTTCTGCGAGGCTCGTTAAGAATATAATACGCCCGAAAGTAGAAAAAGATTTTATCCGCGCGCGCTTCTTCGAAAATACCTTATCTTTTTTTCAGCAATATTTCCAGTGCGGCGTTTTTTGAAATTAATTGTTGTGCATCTTACTTTTTACCGAGGTTTCATCTTTTAATTGGTGCAACTTTACATTCTTGCAGAGAAAGTTGATACGATTTTTTACCTAAAATAAAAGCACTTTTGTGAGTTTGTAATCGTTCAAAATAGCTAAAATCGTTTCTCTATGCACTCTCAAATTTCACGTTGAGTTGAGCACTCTGCGATAAAACCATTACTAATTACCAATAAAACGACTTAATTGAATTTATGACTTTGATAGCCAAGCGCGTGTACGTACCGCCCGTTAATCGCGCATTACTACACACATACACACATACGACCAGTTAATTTTTCATTCAAGGATATGACTACGTACGTGGAGTGCGCAATATTGCTCGAGGTGGCTTATAATACTCTTATCTTCTTTAACAGCTGCGCAGTAGCAGCAGTAGTCTTACAACGTGTTTCGTATCAACCGATGCATACATTCATATAACATTGCAGCAGCTACTATATACCCGCATGAGCGACTCCGTGATCGAATTCAAAGTAACGATACCAGCTGCATTTGCCTTGTATACACACGCGCACATACATACTGCAACTTCCGATGACAGGGCTGCTTTTGATTTTATTTTATTTTATTTTTTTTTTGTTAATCGTTTACGCTCGGACATGGCTTGGAATGTAATCCACGAAGACATAAAGAAACTACAAGTATATACCGCACAACACACTCGTCCGATTAGCAATGTATATACCGAGTCTCAGCGGCGTATACGTATCTTGGTCGCGCGTGCCTCAATTAGGTAAATGTGTTTACTCGGGCACTATGAGCTTATGACGAGCAAACATCAATATATATGTACGGAAAGCGACGCGCGCGACTGAATCGTAATCCAAATAATGGCATTTGCCTGCCCTCCTCGTCATAGTAGTAGTGGTAGTGAGCTAGCTCGTATACATTCGATCGGACGTGATTGATGAATTCGTTAACCTCAGCTCTTACGTGTAGACTGCTGTTACGTAGTCGTCTGAATTCGTACGGAGATCTAAAAAAAAAAGGAAGAAAAAAAAAGGAAACAAGAACTTATTCCACTCGCGCGAGTCGCCCGCCAAGTCTTCAACTTTTAATCCCTCGTCGTGCTCGTGTACAGCTAGCAGTCCGCTGCATATTATTACTGAAACATCAAAATCACGACGACGACGACGTTGCGAGTCGAACACGCCGGCTTAGCCCCGCGCGCTCCGCTGCTGCGGGTTTTGTGCCTTTGGCTCGGCAGCAGCTCGCGCACACTTTTATTAGCGCGCGCTGCGCACTGCACAATCTAGGGAGATTATCATAATAAAGTAGTCTTTTAATGAACTCGGCTAATCCGGCTGAAAAATCGACTGTCAAAGTGGAGGTAGAGAGAGAGAGAGGACGTTCTTGTGGACGACGTGCAGCAGCAAAAAGAAGAAGAAGAAAAAGAGTAAGAGAAAGAGGTAGATATAAAGGCAATGTATTATATGCGAGTCGATGTGTGCGCAGTGTGTCTTCTAATAGAGATAATAATCGATTTATCTCTCGTGACGCGTATGGCATTGCCTTTATATATTATTAAAGTGTACTATTTTACTGCATATATACAACGAGAGCATAATAATACGATATAAAATCGCAGTTTTCCAGGAAGGCACGTTGACCTCTCTCACTCTAGGCTCTGCGTGCAGCTTCTTTCTCTCTAAGGTCGACAAAATAAACTCCAAAAAAAAAAAAAAGAAAAAAAAGAGAAGCCCCGAGCGCGACCAACAAAAGTTGATATAGACCCCCGGTCTCGTCGTGCACTTACCGTCTCGTGGGTGGACTCGGCAACAGAAGCAGAAGCAACAATATAAAGGTATATAGCTAGAGAGAGAGGAGCCTCTCTCTCGGGCTACTTAGGAGCAGTTTTCTTTCCGACACGGCCCGCGTAGCGCGCGACATCGGCCGATAACCGGATAAGATATAGCGGCAGCTGCAGTAGTATCACATTCTCTCTCTTTCTTTCTCTATATAGTATATAATGTTGGCTCGCCTCGGCGAGGCCAATTATCTCGTCGGTGGAAGAAGGTATAGGTCTTATATATATCCAGCGCTGCGCGCGCGATAATGGCTTGTTGTGTGTGTGTGTGTGTGTGTGTGTGTGTGTGTGTGTGTGTGTGTGTGTGTGTGTGTGTGTGTTTGTGCGGTAGTAGCTCACGATCGTCGCACCCGCGCCCGAGAGATCCGAGAGCTATTACCCGCGCGAGGATATATATACACAGCGTAACGGGGAGAAATTCCTATTTTTCTCCACCTTTTTTGCAGCAGCAACAGTGCGCGGCGGCGGCACAAATATCTAGTGTAAGCTTTTACTCTCTCTCTCTACTCTCTATGGCGCGCGAGTCTATTGTTGCAGTTTTCGCAGAAATGCGTCGTTGTCGTGTGCGCTGCTACATAGATGCAGGATGATATTTCATCGCCGCGCTGCCGTAGATATATGTACGCGTTATTATATTGCGTATAAATATACGTTGTGTATAGTCGCGCCGCGTGTGTTTCTGGTGTTTACATTATGTACACATACGCACGCGTTAGTAATCGTTCGCTCTTCTCCGCTATCCGATGTTCCCGCGTATTACGTTGTAGTAAACGTATAATCCTGTTTTTTTTTTGGGGGAGATCAAGAAACGCAGCGACGCACCGGACGATTCAACGCATGCACCAATACGCTCGACTCCAAGCATATAGAGCAGAGTAGTACCCGAAAATTGTACGAGTTAATTGAAGATCGCACCGACAGCAGCAAGTGATTTGAGAGAAAAATTATTAAAATTAAAATAAGTGATTTTGCGTGCCAGTGCGTAGAAAAATGGTCCGAGACAAGCGAAAGTACTTGAGAAAATTAAATCTCGCGCACCGAAGAGCCAACAACGGTGATATAGAAAAAAACAGCCACCAGTTTCTACGTAAAATTTATCCCTTGCTCAAAAATTGGAAGTACCAACTTCCGAATCTCTTGGACAATTTCTTGCCCGAAGAAATCGATTGGCTTCTCTCGGTGGCGACGAACGATAATGTTTATGCCGTGGGAAGACGCTTCATCGAGTTCGTGGCGCGCACCGGCTACGAGGACCAGCCCGACCTCGACGAGGACGGCAATCCCGTTTCGCGTCGGACCACTGCGCTGCATCGCGCGGCCAAACACAGATCCTTCGGCGCCATACACAGTTTGTTTAAAATTTACCGCAGATTCGACGCGAATTACATCGACGAGGACGGATTGACGCATTTCCACGTGGCCTGCCAGCACGGCTGTGAAAGTGTCGTCGATGAATTTCTCGAGCTCGGCCAGGATCCCAATTGTCTCGTGCGAGCGACGGGTGATGCTCCGCTTCACTTTGCCGTGAGGTGCAGCGGCGGCTGGAACAAAAGAGTGACCAAACTGCTACTGAGGGCCGGTGCCGATCCGAACTTGGCCAACGCCAAAGGACTGACGCCTCTGCACGTCGTTTGCCAGAGCGACGCCGACAATTTTGACTTGGCTATGATGTTGTTCGCCAACCAACGTCCGCCTGTGCGAGTCGATGCCCGCGACCAATACGGCAATACACCGCTGCACTTGGCTCTGCGTAATCGCAGAAACAAGAGGCTGATCGGATTGCTGCTGAGTCGAGGCGCCGATCCGAGCTTGGCCAACCGGGCTGGATCCACTCCGCTGCACGTCGTTTGCAAGAGAGCCAAAAATCATCTCGACGACTTGAACGACACATTGTTCGAGATCGGCGACGAAAATCATCGGCCGTTGCGGATCGACGCCCGGGACAAGAAGGGCCGGACGCCGCTTCAATGGGCCGTGGCGAATATCTTGCCCTCGATGGTCGACAAGCTCTTGGCGCTAGGAGCCGATCCGTCCAACTTCGTTTTTCCCGATGCGAGCTACTTCGGCTACAGATTCAGAGCGAGATCCGGCCAAAAGGCGTCGGTTAATTTTAAACTGGGCCTGGCTTGCGTCGCTCTGGCCTGCGTCGATCTGTTGGAGGAGAATGGATACGAACCGGAGCTGGAAGACGCCCTGAAGATCATGAGATTGTTCGCCGAACGGGGAATGTTCGCGAACGAGGCGGATATCGCGAAACCCTGGTACGATCACGCGAAGGGCGTACTGGATTTCGCGAGCGCGTCAAAGTGTTTCGAGATAAATTCGCGAAGTATCTACGATCTGATACGGTTGCCGATCGACGAAGCGTCGAAACTGGTCACGAGCGAGAAGGGCATGTTAACGTACTCGGGCGTGTATGTACTTGATTTGTACGACAAAAAGACTCGTCGGGCTGGTACGGCGCATCTGTGCGAGATAATGACGAGGCGATTTTTCCGTCAATGGGCGCTGGATTCCTTCGCGAGGCTGACTCACCAACGGCTGCCGCTTCTCTGCTGCGACATGGTCATCGATGGGCTGATGAACGAAGATTTGTTTCGTATTTGCTTGGCGGATGCAGGCGAAAGTTTTTGATATAGTCATAGGTGTACTTAAGAGTATTTTTGTATTCCTGGTGTTGACAAATTTTGTATTCAAAAAAATGAATATTGAAAAAAATTGAGCTCATTAATTTACTTGACTTTTCAATTTTTGTGTTTTCAATTTCTGTTCGCCCTGTCGGAACTGGCTAGCTCTCTCAGCCCTGTTCTTATTTACAAACGAAGAGCGTAAAGCGACGCTGCTCGTCTGCTTATATACTTGCCATTCGGAGCGCGACACGTGCTCCTCGATATAACGGTGTAGTCATCTGTTGCGCGCACACGACAATATAGACTCCAATTATCATGATTACGAATTATTTTGAAAAATTTACTACGTACATTGCTTCTTCTAATAATTGCATATATTTCATTCATTATCATAAGTATGTAAAATCAGCGATGTCAATGTGATGTTTTCTTTCTGTTGCAGCAAGGGCATACATGTAAACGCTGACTCTTGTGGTAAGTTGAAAAATTTTCAACCAAAAGTATACATAGTATGAAAACAAAAATCGAGAGTAGCGAGGGTAAAATTTGCATAGTTATCTTTCTCTAGCCCTTTTCTACTTATTTTACTCTCCAGCTGTCTGTGTGCTTTTACATTAAAGTTGCCTTCGAGCTTAACTCACTGCTGTTATTTTCTTGTTTATACGACGGAGGAGGCACGAAGTAATGCGGCGGATACAACGTTGCTTACATATATTTTTGATGCATATTCAGTCGGAAAGTCGGAAAATCTTTTTCAGCCTCAAAAATCCCGAACTCCTACTGCAGACGTTCGTAAGTTTGTGAACTGAAATTCACGATTTAAACGCGTGAATTTTAAATAAGACAGAACCGAAGTAGAGTTAAAAATTGTAAGATAGATTACACAATTTTCTTTTTCTTTTTAAGATATAAAAAACTTGATTTGTGCATTTGAATCGAAAAAAAAACGACAGACACGAAAAATCGAGAGTTTTCACTTACGTCGATATAGTCAAAAGACAAACGAGCTAGAAAATGAAATAAATAAAAAAAAAGGAGCGCGCACCGCATGGAGTTCGAACGGGGGGTTGGCGCGAGCGAGCGTAACATGCATCGGAGGCCAGCAGCAAATTTAGTTGCCAAAAAAGCGGCTGTGAACTTCCTTTGACTCTCGTGGGAAGGGGGGTGAAAAGCCCAGAGGTAAAAAATCGCCGATCGGACGTGTGACGCGTTTTAGTATTTTTTTTTTTCAACTCTTTTACCCTTTTTTTTTATTTCACAGTTCGATACGCTCGCGCGAGCGAGAGAGCCAAGTTGTTGAAACGTCCGTTCCCTGTGCACTGCGCAGTGGCAGCAGCAGCAGCAGCAGCAGCAGCGGCAGCGGCTTTAGTTCCTCTCTTGCGACGACAAATTAATCCGTTACGTTAGCCGTAAATTAGTCGTTGGCTGCAGTATAGGAGAGAAGTAGGAGAAGGTTCGGGGGGGATGCTTGTGTAACGATATAAATTGCCCTGTGCGTGTGTATCTGGGTGCAGCGTATACGCACACACAAGCGCGCGCACAGCTGTTCAGGATTTTTTGCACAATCAACGGGCTAAATTGTACGACGACGACGACGTCACGGCGCACGTGTGAACAGGGCTTGATCCGTTGAATATATACTACACGCATAAAACCCAACCCTCCGAAAGCGAATTTCCCAACGGATTGTTTTTTTTTTTTTTTTTTGTTGCTTTTGCTTTGCAGGTGCGAGGCCAATATTCCCGGGGATAATCGGCGTGTATATTTTCGTGTCGATGAATTACAACGCGTGTCGTTGTATCGCCCGCGCATCCAGCTAATCTATTAGTGATTGCTGCCCATGCGCGACGACGAAAAAAATCTATCTCGCGCTGCCGAAGCTCGTCGCGCGCTCTATTGCGCGCGAGTCTTTTTTCGTGTAACCCAGATAATAACCCGAAATGTTTTAAAATGTTTTGATTTAAAATACGTTAGCATCGATCTGGTTTGTATGTAACAAATAGAAAATTGACAATTTGGCTGTTTAAAAAAAATGTTGGACGTCTCGTTTTCAACTACTGTAAACACGATAATACCGCTTCAAGCCTTCACCGCTAGATGGCTACGTACCCTCGTCCATTAATCTGCGAGTGGAAAAGTAAACATGATCGTATAAGTCGCTGCGCGATTTCAACAATTTTTAAGGCATGTGTCCATTGCTCGCTGACCATTGCTCGCTGACGCATTGTGTTTGTAATAAAGCTGTATACGTATTACGCTTTTGAAACAACGTGTTTTGTATTATGCGCCGTGTAGATCTGTATACATCGCGTATACAAAACATAAAAGCAGAGAGAGAGCTGCCCGAGTCTGCTCGCGCACACAAGCAGACACAGTAAGTTATACGATTCTCATTCTAAATACAAATGACTGTAGGAGCAATCGTCGCGTTGAAAGGAGAAAATGATTGGTTGCTCTCCGCGCTTCAAAGTCTCTCTCTCTCTCTCTCTCTGTTCATTCAACAACGTATACCTCTCTGGGCTGCTTGGCTCTTTCAATGACGAGAAAGGCAGAGAGAGAGAGAGAGAGCCCAGTGCTAGCGGAGCACAGAGAGAGAGAGAGACTCGAGTCGAGCTTTTTTCCTTTGTTACGCGACCGAAGAAGCTTTTATATACGCGCGGGGCATTATTTTCTTATTTATATCGCCGTCGTGTGTATAAGCCACAAAAGCTCCGTGAGCTATGCATGTATAATGGGGGCCTCGGCGCATAATGAACCGGTTTATAGGTTAGCTCGCGATTATAGTACACGTTATCGCGTATATATACACGTACGAATGTTTGCGCAGTGTCTGCTTGTGCGCGCGTCTATACACGGGTATAAAGTTGAATGCCCTGTGAGATTTTCGTTGCGCGTACGTGAGACACTCGCCGAGGACTCTAGTTCACTTTTGCTTATGTGATTTTATTCGTTCAAAAGATTGCGTTCATTTGCGAGGGTCGATAATTCATAATTCTATTGGGTACCCGAAAATTCGAGATAATTTATACTCGCATTAGGAAAAGTGTAATACACGAGACTAGATATAAAGCGCAATTAACGCTGAAGCATTAGGCAAACACAACAAATAGAGAAAATCGCTGAACTCTTCAATCGGCAATGGAGCTGTTTGTACCTACTATAAAGTGGGCTCGTGAGCAGCGAAAACCTTTGCAATACGGCCCCCGATTTATCTTTTAGTTTCACTTTTCTATTTCCTTCGTCTTCTCTTTTTTTTTTTTTTTGTTCGACGTGTATGTCAGTGCCATATACCCGGGGCATTCAACTTGGGGAAACGGGCTCTCTACTGAACTGTTTATTTGAGCGAAGAAAACATAGCGAAACGAAGAGGAGGAGAAGGAGGGAAAAAAGTGCTTATCCTACGGCTCTGTCTGTCCATATATCTGATAAACAAATTTATATCTATTGCGGAGTTGAAAAACCGATATTTTTACGTATACCAGCCGATTAATGGATTTTTTGCCGACGAAAAACTCGCGTGTACCGATGATGCACGCGCGATGAAGTAGTTGCGTATACATAGCAATTATTGTCAGTTCCCAATTCGACCGAGAGACCTACTTTTTTTTTCCTCCGGTAATTCATTATTTATTTTCGCGAAAAAAAAATTTTTTTTTCTCTCGAGTGCAGAGCAAACCAACGCGCTACGCATCTAGACACGTTACAGCTAGTGCTGTAACTTGAATCTTTTTTTTTCAATGCCATATTCAAATTGGTTAAATCCCCCTTCGTTTCAAAATAGAGAGAACGAGAGAGATGATTAAATTTTTGTGAAATTGGGTTTGTGTGTAAGCAACATTGTGTAATATGCTTTTTTCAAGGAGTCTCTACTACATATATATTGCACGCGAGCGTGCATTAATTAAAGTAAAAAATATTTTTTTAATTATGCACGCCGGTGCAGCAGCAGCGTATACGTAAGAGAGTAGAGCGCGTAGAAAAATTATACACATAGACGCGCGCGTGGCGCGGCGCGAATTCCGTGTGTTTGTATATACGACGACGAGTCGTCGCGCTGGCAAACATTCACCTTCGCCTCGGTGTATAAATAAACGCCAGTTTTCTTTGAGAATTAACGTTAAATTTGCTCCGACGTGATGATGCTACCTAACTGCAGCTCCGCAGCTACAGCCTAGCCTGCACGATTTTCCTTCCTTCCTTTATTTTTTTGTTGCGCCGCGCGCGCGCCCCCTAGCAGCGTAAAACGGGCGCATTCAGTGCACACATACAGCAGCAGCTCGTCCTCTCACTTGGGATGAGGATGAGGATGAGGAGGAGGAGGAGGAGGAGGAGGAGGAGGACAGAAATGAAGCAAGCACACACTGCACCGTAGGCAGTCGGGCAGGCACACCCACGCGCGCGACTTCTCATTAGTAGTGCAGAGCTCTCAGAACAGAGAGAAAGAGAAGCAGCCGATCTATATATACACGTACACTACTAATATATATATACGTGAAAAGAGTCCTTTTAAGCGCAGCGATATACTTGTGTAATGTATACACACACACACATTGGCTTTTGCTGTGAGCAATTAGAGCTGTACCTTATGTCCGGTGTATGTAAAGCTCGGAGAAAGGGACAGACAGCGAGGGTCTATATTGGCACCGATTCGGTGCTAATTAAGGTCTCAGATGCTCCACACACATAAAACAAGGAATTCTTTCTTTTCCTGCGCACTTCCACGTCTATATAATACGCGCGCATTAAGCGTTATTTATATCCGCGATTCCTCTCGCTGAATATATAAAAAGAGGAAAAAAAAGCTTCCTCTATGAGGAAGCAAAATCGATCACTCGACACACAATCGGCATGCTGCTGCCCCCGCGAGTTTCGCGCATAAAAACCATTAACGTGAAAAATTAAGAGTTAAACGGAGGAAGGCTTTTAGTAGCAGAGATATACTCGTGCAAATCGCGCGCCACAATTTCCCGGGCGGTATATAGATATATATATCCTGTACAGTGTATATTATACATTTATGCGAAAAAGGTTTGCTTTTAGCGGGAGGCGAATTACGTGCGCGCGGTGGAAGCTTCGATTTTTCATTTACTGGTTATTTGCCTACATATATTTTTTTATTTTTTTATTTTTTGACTGCTCCCCTTAGTGCGCTCTTCGATAACGTAACCATCCGCGTGGATCGGTAGGGGGAAGGGCGAAACCCAATAACAAAAACACGCGACATGTATCTCCGATCAATCAATCGCGGGAGGGAATCGGTATAAATTCCGGAATCGAGAGAGAAAACTGATGGATTTTCTGGCACTCTCGTGTGTAGATGTGCTGCGTGTAATATATAACGTACGAAGTCGGCCTATTACGTATCGGTAGCACGTCCGCGGCACGGTATACTCTCTGCTTTGCTCCCGGCATCAACGTGTGCTCGTATTATATATTGTATACATCTATATCTTACGTATAGCCCGTGTGTATGTGTGTGCCGTCGCTGCAAGTAGTATAAAGTATATAGTTAGCCACTGTTGCAGCAGCAGCAGCTCGCCCGATGAAACGGATGGCGTGGGCCGTTGACTACTATATAGCCTCGTCGTCGACGCCGCCGCCGTAGCTGCCGCTGCAGCTCGATCCCTCGCGCGCAATAGACCGCTCGTCTCGCACAGTCTCTCTTAACTCTCGTCCCGCTTTTATTCTACGACCAAAAGTCCGCAAGAGAGTATATAGTGTACATCGCGAGAGCGAGAGATAGAGAGAGAAGAGGAGAAAGTGAGTGGAGGAGGAAGCTGAGAAAAAAAAAGAGCGAGTGCACCGAGCAACAGCAGCTCCTACAAGGTGCTCTCTCGAGCGGTAGTAGTAGCTCGATGTATACAGTGGCTCCGAGCTCGGTCGGTCGGTCGTCGTGAGCGCGCGCGCCCGCGTCGGTGGATTTTAATATTGTAACCCGGTACAGCTGCAGTGCGCGCGACGCGTCGTTAATACGAGTGCCGAAATAAGCAATTCTGTGCGTCGATTCTCATCGATTTCGTTATAATTTCGGGCGAAAAGTGGGTGAGTGAAAATTGGCAATTGTCTCGCTGCTGATGCCGTGTGTGTACCGTGCGTAGATTGCCTTGATGTAACGCCGTGATAATCGTTAACTCGTTAACTTCAAAAGTGCGCAAGCTTCGTTTTTTTTTTTTTTTTACGTTGTAACTTGTAACTAACATTTCTTACTTATACGAGCTTTTTTTGTGCCTCGATGTCTCTAAAACACTAAAGATTTTTTGCATTAACAATCGGAAATAAACAAATAATAAAAATAACTCGGACGTCGCGTTCGACTTCGTTTCGATGTTTTGCGCGTGTATCGCTCGAGTTCGGCAAAATATTTTATTCTCGTATGCAACGTAACCTTGTAACGATTGTGCGCGCACACGAGTTTAGAGAGAGAGAGAGAGAGAGAGAGAAAAACGATTTTGGCATATTTCCTAAAACACACTGGTTCGCCGTGAGACCGCTGCGTGTGTCGATGCGTTTTCATCGCAGCCATGTGTTGGTAGCAACATAAAAATAAGAAAATAAGGAAAACAAACGAATAAACGTAATACATAAAAATAACCGATCGATCGAGTGCCAATAAATTACATTGAAAAAAAAGGAAAGAAGAATTGCACTCGGACGTGCGCGCACTCGTATATAAAAAGTATATATAACGTCATTAAAAATTGAAGCCATATGGGGGGTAATAACAAAACGGAAATAAAACGGCTCGCACACACGGCCGCGTACGTATATACAAGAGAGAGAGAGAGAAAGGTTATAAGAAAATAAAGTAGAGAGAAAAAAAAAGCTCGTAAGCTCGATCTTTGTTCGGGCACATACTACTCTCCGGGCGGAGGAAAATCACGTACACGCGATATAATACTCGGGGACTCGATGCACCAGAGAGAGAAAGAGAGAGGCACGCACGTAGCGATCGAGACGATTCTCATATCATGTTATTATATATGTATGTATAATGGTTCGCAGGGCAGTATACGCACAAGCACACACGGCACACGCAAGTACACGTTATAAAAGCATACGCACACACACACACACACTTACGCGACGATATAATAAATGAGTGAATGGAAGAAAATAAAGAGCGCAAGTTAGAAGAGGAAGAAGAGGAGGAGGAGGAGATGAATATGGAGCAGCAGCAGCCACATCAGCACGAGGCAGCAGCGGGGGTGGAGGTGACGGACGCTGTGCCGATGTATTATATCGACGAGCAAGAGGTCCTTTTTATCTCTGCCGATTGAATGTACTCTCTTTCTGTCTCTCGCTTCTTTTTCTCTTTCTTCTGTGTCATATAATGTATAAGCCTCGTTTCTTCTCTATTGTATATTTATAATACTCATACGTATATGGCTGCAGCATGTGTATGCGTGTGTGTATACGCTGAGATTGCTTTGGCAGTTTATCTTTTTCGCTTTTGCTTCGCGAATCTCGCCGTACAGTCCCTCTGTACATGCGCGAGACATCAAACATTCGGATTTAAAATTCCAATCGAACGATGCCCTTGGTAAAATAAAAGCTCGCTATATCGAGCTTTTTGAAAAAAGCTCATTTCTCTTCTCGCACGTATTAGATTATCAAACTTCCGTATAATCCCAAAACGTATAATATCGAGGTATATAAGGGATACACCCACACACCTATATAAGATCGCTCGCAAACAGCATCGGAGCTCAGCGGCGCTGCCTATTATACTAAAGCCTCGCCTCCACTGCCGCTTCTGGGCTCCTCTTAATTCGGGGTAAACAAGCTGCGTTGTACTGTACCGTAGCCCGGCCATAGGTAGGTAGTACTTGTTTAGCAACCAAACACCTTCCGGATTCTATATACTATATGCGTCGTTGCTGCTGCTGCTGCTGCTGCTCTCGCGAAGATTGCAAAACGCATACAGTCGTGTGCACAGCAGCAGCAGCAGCAGCAGCTAGCCTGCACACAAGCCGCTGCGCAAGCGATACGATTATATTGCATATATGTGTGCCGCCGCTTCTGTGGTGCGCTGCAGCTTAGCGTTTATATAGGCGTGCGATGTAGCCCTTGAGTTAGCTCGCACGCTCTCTTACGTATACACGTATATAATACCACGTCTCTGTGTATGTGTGTGTGTTATATTCAAGCTCACTCACACAAGTTCATGGATGTATTTGACGCACACGCATATACACACTCGCTCGCGTATACTCGTTAATGTTGACACTGTTCACGCATAAATTTATCTGTCTTCCCTCGTCGTCTACCTCTCTCTCGTATAGCTCCACACAAATCCCTCTTAGCTAAGTATGCGTGTGTGTGTGTGTGTCTTTGTATCTGTGTGTATACCCAAGTACTCCATGCGGAAAGAGGAGAAGGAGAGAGACGAGCCCGAGCTCTGCGAGCAACAAGAGCGCGGCGCAAGCGAACGCTTAAACAAACCTAATCCTGCGTGCTGCGCTCCCTCCCCTTTGCCTCTCTGTGTTATAGTCGTCGAGCTTTAGATATATATACGAACGTGAACAATGTCGACTCTAAAAGGCGAAAATTCTATTTTATTACTCGACGGCGGCGGCGGCTTTCGCGTGCTTCTTGAATTTTTCTCATCTCGCGTATATACATATTCGCTTCGCTTGTCTATCTCTCACCTTGGTCTTGCTCGCTTCGTCGTCGTCATCTGTCAACTATATATATATATAACAGCGAATCGTACATGGGCTCGAGGTGCAAAATTTTGGCAGACAGCCGAAATTTATGAAACATTTAGTCGTGCGTTCGTTACGATGCTCTCTTGCACTTTCCATTCAAGCTGTGCACGTCGTGTATATACATTATATTACCTCGCCCATATATACACGAGCGCGATCGTTTATTCTTGTCCGACGTTTCGTTAAATTTCAACAAAATGTGTCGCTCGCTTACGAGAGATATTACAACATCGAGAGTTGGAAATGAAAACTTTTCATCCAAGAAAGCAGAGAAGTTCTCGTACTGCGAGTATATAATGATATTCCGCGCGGAGAAACATCGCGCAAGTCGGATCGAATCATTCTGCCCCGATTGTTCGCGGGGGAGCTCGCTATGCGCGATATCTGTGTATGACAGTACAGTGCCGGAGCTGCTACACTGCAGCTGCTGGCGCATCGAACAACAACAACAACAACAACAACGTTTTCAACGCACAAACTGCGCCGCGCGAGTATATTACTCCGCAGCTACGTCGGAGTAGTAGTCTATATATGTATGATATAACGTAACGCGCGCGAGTTTACAATTTAGCTTCAACTCTCGCGCGCTTGCGGAGATTTGCCAGCTAGAGAGAGAGAGAATCTTACGCGCAAAGAGACGAACACCCCGCGCTTTGCAAGAATATACACATGCATACGCGAGAAGAGGAAGACGAGATGCGGCAGAATTTTGATGTCGTTAAATTATTAATTAGCTCTCGCTGCAGCGCTGAATTATTACAAGATTTAGCTGCGAGCTGAGCAAAAGCTTACTCGTCGTCGTCGTCGTAGTCGTCGTTACGAGCGTCGACGCGTCGTGATTCTAATCTTCGAGTTTGCACAAACGCGCGACTACCAAAGCGCTTGTAAGCACACACACACACACACGCACACATATAATACACGCAACATGGAGAACGCAGTGCGATAAGCTCCATTAAAATAGCTGCCGCTGGTTAGTGCGTTTCTGCTTTATATTATACTTTTCTAGGCCACGCGAAGAGAACAGCGCGTATACGAAGCGCAAACAAATTCACCTATTTTCCATATATGCTCGCTGCAGCTCTTCGTACATTTAATCCAAGCGCAGCGCGCATATTATATGCACACCAGGCCAGATGGTGTCACGCGTATACGTATATAACTGCACGCGTATATACCCGCAGTGCGTGCGTATTCGTAGTATGAGCGGTGGCGGCGGGGCTGTCTATAGAGTGCATCATCGCATGGGCCGACACATAGCGAGGCCTAGGATCGTGTAACGGCGTAGATGGAACGGATGGCGTGGGCCACATCGTCGCCCGCTGGCCGCGCTATATATATTCACCTCGTTCGTGCGCTGGTATAGGCTATATCATCCTCGTGTGTACGATATAATATTCACTTTCCAAGCTCGTTGCTGCTCGAAAGCGTGTTCGACACCTCGACTCGTGCGCGAGCTCGTATATAGATTCATGATTCGCGAGTGATTATATTATACAGTGATTGTTTTTTTTTTTTTCGCGATACGATGATCAGTGAGAGGTGCCGATTGTAGTGCTGCTATACGCGTTGTGCGGATCGTGCCGTTGATTCTGCGATGAGCGCCACCGACACACCCTTGTGCTTGATCAACGCCTACGGCCAATTGGTTCATAATTTTTGCTTTTGTATTTTATACATATAATTTCATTTTTCTCATTCGCCGTTCGATGAATTATTGTAAGCGCGCCTTCGCGAGCTGCAGCACACGCTTTGAAACTTTATCCGCGCGCGCGTCGACTCGATAACGCGCGTGTCTCGCGTTTCCGATCCGATGTTTTGTCGCGTCGTTGTAAAGACGAGAAAGCGACGCCGACGACGTCACGACAACTCGAGTTCGCGCGGCGCAATGCGAGCTTGCAAGTTGTGCGTTAAAGTGTCAACAATAAACATATATACAACAAAACAATGTCGCGCAACGCTGCTAAATAAGCTATAAATATTTATCGAAAAGCTCATTTAGAAACTTTGAATACATATTTTTTTCTCATTTCGAAATGTTAGCATGAGAAAAAAAAATATTCCACGCGTCTTTCTTATGTATATATACGCATCGAAAGCTCAAATTTGCTCAGCGTGATCAAAGCGGAAAAATATTACTTTGAAGTCGGAATCTGCATTTGAAACTTTTTTTTTTATATACACACATCGCGACGATCGTATATTACCGTTCCGTACCGCTAAACGCTTTTTTATTTGAAGTGCTCGCCGAATAGAGACGTACCGTCCCGCATGCATAACATTTCGATCGATGTCAAAAAGATACGATCGATTAAAATAAAAAAAGAAATAAGTTCCGCTCCCGACAAAAGATTCTGCTGCTCTTTGACGGAGAGAGAAGAATGTTTAAATTAATCGTCCGACGACTACGCGATCGTCAAAGGCAATCGAAACCAAACAGAGTCGAGTGACGAAGAATTACAAAATTACGTCATTTCTCACGTATTTAAAGGCATTTAAACATTTTATCTTTTGTTCCATTTTGTAAAATATATAGATTTAAATGTTTTTGTATGCGCTTCTTTCCTCTCGATCAAAGCCTAGCTCTCGACACATACGGGTCGCACAGCTCTCGAAATTTAGAAGGTCGAATGAATATTTGCGCAAGCAAAAGACAGTCCACGTTTATGTGTTCCTTTGTACTATATATATACCGAGCTTCGAACGAGGAGGTAAAATATATATACACGGCAACAACTGCGCTCGCAACTCCTTCAGGGGGGATATTCTCTCGCGTGGATCTCGTGCAAATTCCGACTGCCTAAAGAAGGGAAGATGCTCGCGCGCGTGTGCACACTTGCTTTTAACGTCGTTTACTTCATCTCTCTACGTATAATGTACGAGTGTGTGTATGTGAAGCTTAACTTTGAAGTTTGAGCCCTGCGCGCACTACTAGCTCGAGAGCTTATATATATATCTACCGGAGATCTGAGCTATTTCTCCCGTGTACTCTCGTGTGCGCCCGCCCCACCCACTCACTCACCCCATACATACACCAGCAGCTCCTACTTGAGAAAACGAGTATCAAGGATATATAAGGAGTTTAGCTGCTGCTGCTGCTGCTTCTGCCGAGAGCGAAGGATGTACATAACATCTATACATAGGTATATAATTATAGAAACATCAAACACCTTTCGGCCCACTTGGCATTTTAACTGCGCGTAGAATAATTAACCGTGAGATAGAAACTCTATGTAGTGCCATTTAATTCCGTTCGCTGTAGTAGTTGAACGAACCGTGCTTGCGCGCCCGCGCGATCGATATATGTACGGAAAATATTAACGATTCGAGTGCGCGTGAAAAAATTGGCCTGCTCGTTCTCTCTGCTACGTATATATATAAAGCTTGTGTTAATCAAGAATATTCCGACTTTCTCGCGCACGGTGTACTCGACAAATTGCTCCGAAAGCTCGCGTGCCAAAGTCAAAAGCTCGTTTCGCTAGTTGACACACACCTAGATATATTATAGATACATGCCCCTCTTGATATCTCTCTGTGTGTAAGGAGTGCAGGAACCGTCCAATGAAACGAGACCCGCAGCTGGCGCTCGTTTACATCGCTCGTAGTACTAGTAGCAGTAGTAGTAGTAGTTTCAAGCGGGGGTCCACTAACGCGAAGAGTTTGTCTCTCGCACATACACGAGAGATAGAGAGAGAAAGAGATATACATCTGAATAGGTCGACAAGGTTAATGCGATCTCGCAGCCTCTGGTACAACGCATGATTGGCTCGATTGGCAAATTGGTGGCATAGCGCTCGCGCATAAATGAGGATATGGCCCTCAGTGAGAGAGAGAGAGAGAGACCCTGCCTTCGAGCACGACGA
>CACVKI010142668.1:0-30536 GCA_902732785.1 Trichogramma evanescens | reverse complement strand
CTCTTTTTTTTCATCCGTTACATAAACTCCAGATATAGTTTCCCAGTTTTCTTTGTTTTTGTTATTCCTATACGCGCAACTGGGTATAATTTCAGTTTTCGCGCGTGTATGCATAATTTAACCCGGTGTTTCGGCGCGCGCGCCCTTGTCACCCTCGTGCGCGAAACTCCAAACTAAAAGGAAACAAAAAGCCGCTTTTAATCCTCGCGCCCGCGCGTTAGTTCGCGACTCATTAAGCACGTAAACTTGCGAACACGGAGAGGCGCGGAGAGAAATTCAACGCGGGGGCGCGCGCGCGCGTGAATCGAGCGAAAATTTACGGGGGGTGCGATTTTCAAAGCGCGCGACGACGCGTATACGCGGAAGCGTGGTACTTTTTTTGTTGTTGCAGCGCGCGAGATTCGCGATTGTTTTTTTTTTTTACCTTCGTTCTACCTCTGCTGCTGGACATTCGTTCGAGATTAAGGGTTATGACGGATCCGAAAGGGAAAAACGGAAAGGGGGAGGATTTCAATCGGTTGTATATACGAGAGAAACACGATTCACATTCGAGGTGTTTAGAGATTTGTACTTTCAAAGTCGTGTAATACGTTTCTTCTCTCTCATTTGGATTGTACACCTGAACACCCGAGAGTCGCGCGATTTATGCAAAGCGAATCGCGCGCCATTGATCTCTCTGTTTCTCTTCTCCGCGACTTCGCTTCGAGAACCGCGCCAGCGTCGAATTTGCGGCAAAAGTATCCGCTCGTAAATTTATTCCCTTCTCCTCTCTGTGTGTGGGTGATAGAGAGAGGCAACGCTATCGAACAATTACATCCAACGACTGAAGATAACTCGCGTGGCTATACACATAAACATATATAGCGAACGAGCTGCGCGTCGAGCTTTTAATTAATCCGCTTTCTCTCTCTCTCACGCGCTAGAGCTTTTTATGCTCACGCGGATACGCACTCTCTCTCTGTACTGCGGGTCCTCCTCCCCGCAGAAAGAGCAACAAGCTCTCTCTTTCTCTCCGTATACACGTATACCGCACTTATCTTTGCGTGGCTATAACGTACGCGAGGCCATTACCGCTCATCGGCCATTATTTTAATTTTCCGCGCGCGCCTCACGCTTTTAGCCACCCCGAAATATCGCTAGCTCGTTGCGCCGTTAGTGGTGCGTATATACGAGCCGTGCACGCACTCTGCGGCTTTGCGAAGCATGAAAACAATTAATTTTAGCACTCTTTTGGCGGCTTCTTTTTTTTTTTATTTATCGAGCTTCTGCCGCAACCTTATCGCTCTCTCTTATTAAACTGTTTTTTCTTATCCTCGTGATTTTGCGCTTGATTCATGGAGGTATTTAGGAATTATGTTTCTATTTACCGCTGTATACCACGCGATGATAATCAAGATCTCATTTGGGATAGCCATTTCGCGCCTTAATCAACCTGTGCTGAACGCGACGTTATAATTTTCTCTCGCAACCCTGACGAGTTATACCACGCGATGATGAAGTCTTTACGGAAATTAATTTGCATCGCCTACTGTACTGTAAATAGTTTTGAATTGCACCACGATCGAGCGTCGAATTTTCTTTCTTATATGAGTGCTATGAATTTTCCGCCCGTTTCACAATTGTTCCAAAAAGTATATATTCACCCACCCACCCACGAGCGGGAGAGCGCGCGCGAAGCATATAAACTTTCTTCTCCGCGCCGGGCGATATCATCCTGCAGAGCAGAGCGCGCCCAGCCGAGCGAACAACAATCTCTGACGACTCTGCCCCCATATTGTCCCATAACTCACGTCCATTCTCTCGCCTGCCTATATATATAATGTACGTCGATATATATTTCGGACGCGAGAGAGGCACTACCGGAATTCTTGCAGCGGCGTTTATATCCCGTATCGGTAGCGCATTATATATCGACTCTTGCGGCGCTCTGTTTACCTCGGGCTGCACGCGCGCGAGCGCGAGTCGCTCGGAGGCAAAAGGGAGTATAATAATATACGTCACGCGCGCCGGTGATCTATTTATTCTTTTCTTATATACGCTGCACATACACACATAAACGTTATAGCCACGCGTGCAGCAAGAGCAGCAGTTTCGCGAGCTGATAATGGATATTTTCGAGGCCTAAGGGGGGGTGGGTTGGGAGGTATGCTTTATATAGTAGTCGAAATAACGGGGGAGAGTTTCGACTCTTCTTCGCGCGGGGCGAATGGAGAAACTTTATGCGCGCCCGAAAATGCAAGCTTTGGGGTACGGAAGCAGTACGTTTGTCTTATTCCATTCCGCCGCTGCGAGAAGCTCGTCGAAATTTTCCACGCGCACTTTTACGGCGCGCTAATGCTCGCTGCTGCCGTGCTAGTAGAGGTCGGAAAATTGAGTTTGCCGATGACGTTTTTCTTTTTTTCATTTTATTTTTCGGGCGTACGGATGAAAAATGTTGCTCAAAACACAGCGTGCCACCCACGCGTACATGTACGCAAACACCCACACACCCACCTATATACGTACATTCGTGCGCCGCTCGGCGCGTAACTTTTGCTCCGTTGCAAAAGATCTAGTACCAAAACTACTGGCGCACATTTATGTGTGTGTGCTCTCTCTCTCTCTCTCTACCCCGGGTCGCGCGCGCGAGCGAGGAAGTAAACTACGTGATTGAATGTTTTTCAAATACTTTCTCTCTCTCTCTCTCTCTCTTTCTCGGGGGCTCGAGCAGTAGTAGTACTCTATCTACGGAAAATAAGCTCTGTGCACGGCCTTAAAGTGTCAGCCCTGTCGTAGAGGAGAGTTTATTTATGCTAATGTTGCGTGACTATAGTTTTTTTTTTTGACAAATGCTTTTTGTATAACGTATATACGCACGCGAACTTTGCAGCGCAGTCGACGTTCGAGGAAAAATGTGTGTAGTAATAGACCGTCCTATAATATAATCAATGTACGTTTACATAAACAAACACGTTCGCGTTCTAATTTCTTTATTTGTATTACATGTGCCTCTATCGGAACCCGAGTCAAAATCGTATTAGACACTTGTGTGTGTGTACGTCAGTCCAATGGCGCGTCACGATCGTATTATCGCGCGCGCACAATTGTTTACATTCTGGAGGATTTCGTTGTCGAGTCGCAGCGAGTGCTCGAAAAGTCTCTTATACATACGTAATATATAGAATCCGGTGTGTGCGAGGTATGGCGCGCACACACACACACACACTTGCGTTACACGAACTACATTGTCGTACCCATAATATATACGGCACACAGCGAATGAAGAAACGCGCTTAGACGCAGCTCGGGGGATCCGATCTCTCGAGCAGTGCTGCGAGCGTAGTAGCTCCTTACTACTACTACTACTTCTGTATACGGGACGAGGAGTAGTAGTAGACGACGGCGTAGGTGGGGAAACTATACTCTCTGGAGCTAGAATGTCAAGTGTGATGACCGGCGCCTGTCAGTGAGTATCCGAACGCCGAGGCGATCGCATTCGTCGTAGTCGTCGTCTCTGTATCGTAGCGGAGTCTCGGGAAATTGAAAGTGCACGGGTTATCGTTATATATTGTGCTCGTTTAGATATATGATACAGTGAACGTGTGATTTCTCGCCGATTTTGTGCTGTGTGTGTGTGTGTGTGTGTTGTATATGTGCTGTGCTGCGCGATTTTCGTGATACATCAGTATAATCGCTGCGAATTTATTGTTTGTTTATTTTTTTCGTTTTGTGTTAATGCGACGGTGGCTGGTTCTATAAGCGTCATCCCGATGAGTAAGTCAATTATCACGCTTTCGTTTGATTTTTCATCGAAAATTCCACCGCGTAAAATTTTCTTGCGTCGAGATCGCGTATACTTTTTACTTCGCCGAGTATATCACTGCGGGGCAAAATTCGAATCAATACACACGTACATCGAAGATATACATATTTCGACTTGGAGCCGCATTGATATGAAGAAAGATGGATTGACAGCAGCCGCGCAAGGTGCAGAGCGCGCGGGCCAGCCAGCGAGCTGTCGAAACGATCGATTATTCAATTTGATATTAAAACGCGCCCGGGCTGGCGGGTTATTCGCGCGCGCGTTTTTGCCCCAGCCTTCGCTCGTCCTTCCTTCCGAAAAAAAATGAATAAATAAATAATTGAATTCCTTCCGTGAATTCATAAACTCGTTAATTCGTGCGATAATTATCGGCAGCTGTGCCATGAGCCCCGGCGAGCGCGAAGTTATATTTTGCATGCGAACTACGTAATATATAACGATGATCGAACGCGCAGCAGTCGTGATCCGCTACGAGACTAATTATCAAGAAAATTGATATTTTTCATCGACGGCGTCCGTTACAGATGCGTGCGTGTGTGTTTGTACTCGGCTTAATTATATATTTACTTTTAGTCTGGCGCTCGTTAGCCCAGTTGTAAAATCAGACGGACAGAAGTCGAGAGCAACGACGACGACGATAATTTTTGCCCATCAAGGGTACTTTCCAAAATTCGTTTTTTCGTCGCCACCTCGCGCACTTATCTCGTTGCAAACACACTTCAAATGATCAATCACGTCGTGACTACTACTACTACTACGGAGAGCGAGTTCAAGTACCAACTTAAATTACAGTACACTCTCCTCCTTCTAAACGTTCTCCACCCATCTCTGTATATCCTCCTGTAAATTAATAGAAGGTCATACTTTATCTCGACGTCGCGTCCGTATAAGAAGCCGGAGAGAAAGAAAAATCTCCGTCTCTCTAGCTTTCGCGCCCGAGCCGGTGCACCCACGTACCATACATATATACGAAACTGTCGCGTGCGTATTTTCTCCCACGCGCGAAGGCAGCAAAGATCTCGGAGAGAGCCCCGCGTGCAATACAATACGAACACAGACGCGCAAGGAAGAAGACGCTCACGCGTGCCGCGTGAAAAACGCCACGCGACCGGCCCTTCCTCCTCCTCCGCGAGCTGCAGCGCGCGTTTCTCTCTCTCGCACCTTTCTTAAATGTCTGTGTATGTATGTGTGTGCGTACCATGATATTATACGCGCGAAAGAGAGAGAGAGAGAGAGAAGGTATCGTATATGTGAGAACCGCATCGCCTACGCTATTACGGTCACACCCATACGCGAGCGAGCGAGCGACGACGACGACGACGATGCGTGTGCCGCGCGCTGCAGAACGTAGGTATTATATATACCACACGATAGGCTTTTGCTGCATACGCGCGCGTGGACTCAATTTTTTTCACGCTTTCGCGTTTGTTTTCTCTCTCTCTCTCCTCGCGCGCAACTATATAGCTGCAGTATGGGCAGCAGAGGAAGGCTGTGCAGCGCAGGTATATATCTGCTGCTGCTATCCTCTTTCGTGGGAAGCGACGAACGACGAGCGTATTTATTATATGATGCGATTTAAAACTTGAATTGGCGAGAGAGAAGAGAGCTCTTCGTTGTGTTCACTTTGTCTTCCTTGCAGGGATTTTTATGTTAACGTTCGTTCGTTCGTTCGCGCGCGAGCCCAGGGATTTTGCGTTGCGATAATTCTTCTTGACTCTCTTCCTCTCTCTCGTACTTATACGTGCTTATATGCGTCCCGCATCGACGCACGTGTAAGCGGATAATTGTGTTGGACGTTGAGTACACACTACACACACGCGCACACAATCGATGGAGATAGGTAGCAATTTCATTCGAATACAATATATAAATATGATGCGCCGGGAGATACAAAAGCCCATCGCAAGATCGCCATCGCAGCTCGTGTACACGTATCTCGCGCCTCGAAATAATTTTAATATTGTTTCAAAGAGCTTTCGACGATCGAGAAATAATATAATCGCGGGCGTGTACGCGTCCATGAGGGCAGCAACAAAAACAACAACAACAAAAAGTGCGTATATACGCCAATAAGTACACACACGCACGAGTCGCGCGCGCAACAATGTGTATGTGCGTACATCGTTAAACCAGTTTCGCGCCGGAATTACGTCCGACATCTTTTCCCAGAGAGCCAGAAGAGAGACCGAGGCAGGGCATGCACACAGATACGCGTGCCCAATCGAGGAAAGATATATCCACGCGCGAGTTCTCTTCTCTCTACTGTCTCGTCGGTGCACCGCGCGCAGCCGTTGATATACTTCCCTTCGCTATACGTACGCGTGTCTCTGCGCCGGTAGTTAAGCACACGATAAAACATTGCAGTCCGTGTGCTGCTGCACCACTGCTGCTGCGTGTACACCAAAATCAATGAGAAATTATTGCCAGACACGCGACGCGATGCTACTTTTATATATATTGCGCGCGGCCTCGGTAAAGCCCCCGCGCGAATTGATAAATTATCAATAACTCCGCAGGGCCAGAAAGATTGTCTCGAAGAGAGAGAGAGAGAGAGAGAGAGGAGAGAAAAAAAAATGAAATTGTCATTAAAGAAGGAGTGCACGCATCGATGGTATATATATATACACAACGCCTAAGGGCGTGTACATAGCGTTTCCTTATACGCGTACTCGAGGCAGATCGTAGCATAACTTTTTGAGAGAGAGAGGAGGAGAGAAAAAAAAAGAAAGGAACGCGCGATATCGCGAGCGCGTTATCTTAACGCCACTTGCGCGCAATATACAGCGAAACGTTTTCAGATAAGTCTCGAGTCGTCGTCGTCGCGTTAACATATTCAACCACAAAATGAACATTATATAGAGGTTTGTTGCTTGCAGGCGTGTGTACAGACTCACCTATTTAATATGTATGTAAAATACACGATATCAAGGAGAGAATTTATATCTCACATCGTAATCGGCGAGTGTCAATTTCGATACAAAACACGCACGTGAATACAATTTTTAATTAGATGTAAAAAGCTGATTTTCTAAAATTTCTATACGCAGCTGTGCGCGCGCGGCGATAATTTCGATGTAATCTTAATCCGTCGTAAAAGATACCCCCAAAGTGCACGCAATCTAATAGCCGCACATAAAACGCTGGGGAAAAGAAGCAATCGAGTACTATATGCGCTGCAACATACTTACGCAAATAGAGTCTCTCTGCTGGAGCGTGATATCGCTCGGCATTATACGTATATATACACGCGCGTGTGTTTGCATTATGCGCGACGAGATCCCGCGTGTGCGCGGCTACGTTTGTGTGTGTGTGTGTGTGTGTCGCGCGAGCAGAAACACCGCAAACACTCGCGTGGTGCAGGGCACTGGTACAGCGGCCTCGATGCTGCTGCTAAGAGAGAGAAACATTAGTCTTGGATCTC
Source organism: Trichogramma evanescens (assembly GCA_902732785.1). Taxonomy (NCBI): domain Eukaryota; kingdom Metazoa; phylum Arthropoda; class Insecta; order Hymenoptera; family Trichogrammatidae; genus Trichogramma; species Trichogramma evanescens. The sequence continues at coordinate 23,313 of CACVKI010142668.1, read as the reverse complement.
TGCCAAACGAATTTACAAGGCGCTACTGCCATCTCCTCGCCTCGAGAGAGGGAAAGAGGGATGGATATCTCTTGATCGAGCCTGCCTCGTGTGCTGTATACAGCGCCGATCGAGCTATGTGGCTTTCTTCTCTCTTTCTCTTCGCTGCACTGTACGGAGTATCGGCGAGCTGTGCAGCCCCGAAAAACTTTGGATGCCCGCGACACGTGTATATTCGATTTTAGAGTACAGCGGTAGTACTCGCAGGGGGTGTTGAAAAAACAACAACAACAACAACGAGACAACTCTTTTTCCGCCCTTTTGGCTCCTTTGTCTCATGCAAGCGCATGAGAATATCGAAGTACGAACGGTACAACGTGGTTTTTGCAGCTCGAGAGTTTCGTGCACTTTTATACCAACGCCGTTTAAAATATTTACATGTTCGAGTATAAAAATTGATGTGAATAGAACAAAATTTTTATTTATTATTTATTAATTAATAATGGGGCGCGAAGAATGGTTATATCAAATTAACTATTCTTCGCGCAACTTAAATACAGTTATTCTTATTTTTTCACTTGCAGATTGAAAAATAAACTTACTCGCCATCTAGTGGTCGAAACTGAAAGTGTTTCAATTTAAGTATAAAATGGAATTCTTTTAGTTAATTTTTGCATTAAAATTAACGCGTGCAATTGAATTTTCATACATTTTTTGTTTATGTAAAAAATTGTGTCAGCGCTGATGTATCAATTTGCAACGAAATGCAAATTGCACAAGTACCTTGAATAAAATTCAATATCGCTTATTTTAATATTAATGTCTGATTTTACATTGAATCTGAATTAAATTTACGATTTTTTTTGTTAGTGAAGCTTTTAGTGTTAAATCATTACTAAACCCAATTTTGAACGCACCTACATTTGGAAGATTCATTATTTTAACGCCATTTAAAGTAGCGAAAAATTATTTGAATAAAAAATGTACTTTATCAATGCCTACGTATACTAGAAATAAATCTTAAAAATTACTCGTGAGCAGCAAAGATAGCGTGATGCGCAACACGTATGCTGTTTGTGTACCTCGAATTTATTCTCTCGCTTTTTTTTCTCACGTGTACACATACGCGCAGAAAATGAAACGACATAAATCGTTGCGGATTTTCCGCGAGACTCTCGGAGGCAGCACAGGGCCTCCTCTCCTTATTCTTTCGAGGTGTATTTACCGTGTACGCGCCCGCGCGCATGTGTCTAAGTGCAAATATCTTTCGAGCCCCAAAAAAATAAGGAAAAAAGAAGAAACGAACCCCTCGGATGCGCCCAGACTACTTTTTTTCTTCTTCTCCCGAGAAATTGGAATGTAAGCCCCTGGTGGCGCGCGCGCGAAGGTGCCGAGATGCTCTATATATATTTACAGCGCGAAGAATTACGGCCCGTACATCGAATTTTATATCAATTGCAAAAAATACAGCGGTATTGCATTTAGCCTTTTACGGCTTCGCCCATAAACACGCGGTACGGCGGAGCGCTATATATAGACGTCGAATGAAAATTTTAATCATATGCATAGTCGAGCGAGCGGCTGCGTCGTCGATATTATTATTTTTTTTTCTTCTAAAGAGCAACCATTTGGAGCTCGAACGTAGCTGAACGCATCGCGTATTATATTTGTAATTCATTACCATCGAACAGCTGCCGAGCAACCGATTTATTTACATTAGGATTTTAATATGCGTATTAAAAAATAGGTCTGACCGAAGGTACAGCTGCACACGATCTCAATGGCTCTCTGCTGTTTACCATGTGTTTGCATAAATAAATATCCTCGTGCTTCAGGTAAACCGATTATATGTCTTTCGAAAACTGTGCATTTAGTAAATGTGACCGAAAGTATCGGCGTAAGTTGAAGCAAAACTAAAGAATTATAAAAGTCATTATAAAATTAAAAAATTATCGAAATAGCATACGACAGTACATTGAAAAAATATCTTTTGAATTATTTATTTAATAAATAGGGATGATCCTATGAAAATACGATCTCTTGATTGTACGTAGTAGTGATCTTACACCGATGCACAACCCACGCTCAAATCTGCATACGTCTTTCCGACTTCGATCTTAGCTTCGATGTTTAGTCAGCCAGAATTGCAAAAAAAAAAATATTTAATCTCTTTTATAGCCGTACTTTCATAAAAAAATAAAAACACTGTTACCACTAGTCGATGGTTTATGGCCGCAATCGCACGCGGGACGAGTTTTACAACTTTTGCCTTATATTATAAATTTAATTTTAATCGAGCCATGGTTTTTACTAGGCAATATAATTTACCTTGTTTTACACGATGTTTCGACGATGTTCCGAAAAAAAAAAACCAAAACAAAATTAAAAATCATATCAGCTCGTGAAAATTACAATTACGAATCTTCCATAAATCAGATCTGATCTATACAGTACTATCGGACTCTCTGATACGCATATGCGACTGATCAAAATGCACGTACGCGAACCAATGTCATTATTGTCCATGCGGCTAGCTATAGCCGCTATTCCTAATTATTTGCACACAAGCCCAAACAGTAAACGCATTGACGTGCGATGGCGGCGCTATAAGCATCAGTAGCAAAGCTCGATCTCTGTGCAGGCGCCCGCACACACACACACACACATCGCACAAAAGCTATTTACGCTTCGCGAGAGTCTCCGTATTATGTGAGGCGGTGCATGCGCGGCAACCGCAACAATCGATATACACCGTATAATATCCTATATATATATCATCACAAACATATCGCAACATTGAGTAACTTGTTTTTATCCTCATTTCTACGCAGGGCGACAATGACAAGGTGACAGCGTGGTACGGCAGCAAGAGACGATCGCTGCAAGAGGCCCAACAACAGCAGCAGTTGTATCAGCAGCCGGAGAGCTCGCCACCGCCCTCCTTCCATCGTCATCACAGCCATCATCTCCACAATCATCCGCGACACGGTCTCAAGATGGCGAAGGGCGCGGAGAGACTGCCCGGCACCAACACGAGGATCAGGACGCGCGACGACGGCTGCTGCTCCGTCAACTTTCTCAAATACGTGCTGCACATCTACAACGTCGTGCTCTTCGTGAGTATATTTAATATTATCCGACGATGTTACATAGTAGAAGTAGCGTAGGAATATATATTCACTTTTGCAATCAATCCGGAATATCTATAAATTTACATCCGTTTATTAGATTTACGCGCGCGAAGGACGAAGAGAGAGAGAGATAGAGATTTTTTTCACGCTCTTCTTCTTTTTTTTGCCTCGGCCTTACGAGGTATATAGCGAATCATTTCCACGGTCTGCTGCTCGGAAATACACCCACATGCACACCCAGTTCTGACTCTCCGGGCTCGAGCTCTTCTTCAACTTCTTTTATTTTTTTTGTACTCCCGATTTTTCTCGTCACACAGCAGCAGCAGCAGTACTACTACACGCGGGGGTTCTTTTCTCATTTTAATGCGAGTAATTTCTCTGCTTTCATCTTTTTTACGCGGCTGTACGATTCGTATATAGATATAACACCGGAGCTTATCGCTCGCGTTATATACGCTGGTTAATACTTTTTTTTCTCTCTTTCTCTCTCTCCCTACCGATAATATCCGCGCGCACTTTTTCCCGCGCCCGAGCATCGTTTTTTTGTCAAATCCGCTTTGTCGCTCTTCCGTCGTCGTCGTCGTCGGGGCTGTGTGTTAATTTTTCAATTTCACGCTCTCCCGGAGGCCCCGAAAGTCTATTTAACGAATGAGCGTAATAGTTCATGTGTGTGTGTGTGTGTGTGTGTGCGCGCGAGGAAAAAATCCTATACCTCGGGCTCGCGATGGTATATAGTATAGAGCTTTTGACAACGACGACGACTACGATGATTTCGGAGCTCAAACTCCGGCGAGTAAATAATTGAATACCCAGCTGAGAATTGAGCACTTTTAGCGCAGCAGCGACGACGACGACTACACAATCGATATGGTATAGTAGTAGTACATTACGCGCACAGCTGGAACTCGTTAAATATATGGTGAAAGCTTTACATTGTTAGCAAGAAGAAAAAAAGAGCTTTACGATATATACTTCGCTCGTAGCTAATCAACGCAAAAAGCTGGCGCAAGCAGTTCCTTTCAACGCGCGAGATCAGCTGATGTGTGTGGCCCCCCCGCGCTCGTGTAGCCGAGGCAATATAAAAATGTACTATATGTCTAAAAAAAAAAAAGAAAAGAAAAAAGGGTATATGACTGTGTGGCGCAGGGCTGCCGCTATAGTCTTTCTCTCTCTGGATCTTTGTCGTCGCGTCATTTTCACGTCATCATTTTGAGCTTCGAGCTACCAGCGCGGCAGCGTACCTTTTTCTTTATATTCTCTCTTCCGCGGCGGACGCGATATTCGCTTCTTCTTCTTCCTCTTCTTCTTTATTCGTGCGAGCTGTCGCTCAGGATCGGAGAGAGGACCTCGGAACCTCTCGCGCCACCCGAGCTAGCACTTTTCTTTAATAAACTTCGCGCGCGCGAGACGCGTGCAATATTTCAGAGCCCCCCTTTTTTTCTATATTATTATACATATATTTTCCCTCGAATTCTCTTTGCCATCCAGCGAAAAAAGCTCCTTTATCAGCTGTGCATTTTCATTCATATAAACGACAAAAGTGCTCGACAACGTTCCTTATATATATAACCGCGACAGCATAGACGAAATCGTTATAGCATTACTTCCTTCTTCTTTCCTTTTTTTTAATCGAAATTTATAAACCACTACTCGTGCATTCTTACGATATATAATATTGTATATTACAAGCGAGCGAAGTACGGTACGGAAAAGAATAGCACGCGCCCAAGCATATTACGCGCGTGCGTCTTTTTTTTTTTTTCTTATATATACGTGAGCTGAATCGCGTCGCTGAGCGAATAATAGCCTTTTCAGACGCCGCACATTATATATATATAATTTACATTCTTTTGACGCGCGACTCGCGTCGTTGGCTGTGTGTGTGTAATATAGCTCTCGCGCGAATAAAGAAGCGCGCGCCGCGTATTAACTATCTTACGAGCGTTGAATGCTTCGGCGCGCGGTTACTTGTTATAATAGAGCGCGATTGTATCTGGGCAATTATGTACAAGGCGACACTTTGCATGGGAGTTAATTGAGGGTAGGATTTTTTATTCTTTTGAGACGCTGGGAGGCCTTCATCAATCTTGATGCGGTCTAGTCTAAATCTTATACAGGCTATTCAAGCTATTCGTTTGGTAATGCAAAACTTTCAAATAACATCTCCGACGCATTGGACAGATAGTTGTCTCGTTGCACGAAAATTGGTATAGGACATCGTCGATGTCTCATATATGCGAGGGCGAAATTAGCTCTATCGCTGGACCGTATTATACAAGACACGCTTCTTCTTCTCACCTCGGGTTGACATTAAACTTGAATTATAGCGGCGTACTACTATAGCTAGTGCCGTGGCTATTCTACTACCTGCGCTACGTTTTTTCATCTCCTTCTTTTTTCGTTATATTCTCGTGCAGCTCGCTCGAGCTGCAGCCGTTTCTTTTCTTAATCTCCCAGGCAGGGTCGCGCGCGCGTGGCTAGCAGCAGCAGCAGCAGCTCCTCTTGTTACCCGCGTGTGTGCGACGCGCGCGCGCGCGAGATATATACACAGACGGTTCAGAGCTGCAGTCTCACTCGTTACTCGCTCGTGTGTTTCTTCTCTTCCTCTGCTGCTGCTGCTTTGCGCGCGTTTGCTCCTTTTTTTTACCTTCTCTCTCTCTCTGTCTTCTTCTTCTTTTTTACCTACTACTACTACTACTCGACGTAGTTTCCAGTGTGTTTCTTTGTTGTCTCTCAGGGCGTACTGGACACAGCCGCACACAATATACACACTTGCTTTATTTTTCTCTCGTCTTACTTTCTCTGTCTCTCTTTTTCTCGCGGATTCGCGCGCGCGCGCGCCATCCTTTGTTACCCGCTCGCAACGCGATATGGGCTTTCTCATGTACGCGCGTCGTACACTGTACGTGTTCATGCGCGTCTATTTTTTGTTTTTGTTTTTTATTTTCAATTTTTTTTTTGTTTCGTTCCGACTCTCTGTTTCTGCCAACTTGACCGTTAAGCGCATCCCCGAGAACACGAGAGAGCGTGTGTCTATTTGCGCGCGCGCGTGGGACTTGTATTTTTTTGTTGGTACAGACGGAACTACTCTCTGCTCTGCTTTTCGAGTTGATTTTCATCTGTTATCGCTGCATTTAATTTTCTCCTTGCCCCCTGAGTTCTTCCTCTCTCTCTCACTCTTTGGAGCTTGCAACAGTCAGCATACATTCCTTATTTGCTCTGTATATATAGTTGTAGCGCGCGCCGCGTCCAACTCTAGACTACGTTAGCTAGTTATATTTGTTCGCTCTTTCTATTTTTCTGAGAGATGGAAAGTTGGCAAAAAATAATTTATGTAAACAAACGGTAAACTCGAGTTAATGAAACGCATTTCGCGTACGAAAGTAAAATCTCAACAAAACCATATAGTTACAATTTTAATCATCTCTCTTTACATGAACCTCTGCAGTGACCCAAGACGTTTCCGAAATTCGATAATCACTCGATTTCGATTTTTAATTACCACCCGGGTAACGAGAGGAATTGCGATGCCCAACAAGAGCGAAAAAGAGGCACCCAGCAAATTTCGTGCTCCGATCCGGCGCATTATAAAGACACGCTCGACTGGCGCATTATACGGGCTCGCGCTTGCGCCCGCCTATAAGTATAAAAACTCAATTAAAAGCCGCAGCGCAAAAAGCTCGGCAGCGGTTTAAATGAAGCAGCGCAGTAGCAGCACATACAGCATCGGTAGGCGGGAAATCAAAAAGCCGTACACACACGTACATAATACAGGGTCATAAATTCGCGTCTCGTGCTGCTCTGCTCTGCCACGGATCTCATTAACGATCGCACACGCAGCCAAATACTCGCGCGTGGATACACGTGTTTACAGAGGAGACTCGGTGCAGCAGCGATCTGCCTCGCGTATACGTATTATGTAGCATACTATGCGCTTTTTGCGCCACAGACGATCACGACCAATTCCGCGAAGGTGAAGAGCAGCGTGTGTGTAATAATACGTGTGCCCCGCGCTCTCTCATTGCCGAGTATTTGAAATCGTTTTAAGGACGCCTCGAGCAACAGCCCCCTTTACACTAATTACCGTGACCGCGCGAGTTTATTGCTTCCTCCGCGTGGAAGCTCTCTGTGATATTAGGCTCGAAGAGTAGTTTTTTAACTGGGTGTTTTTTGATTCAATTTTTTGGAAATTTTGGTAATTTGGTGATGTTGCACGAAGTGTTTTTTTGGAGATTTATTGGTGAGAATAGGATTGAAATGTTTTTAGGAGAACGTTCTTGGCTCAATGAGAATTTAATTATTAAAGATAACCATGCATTTCAGAAAAATTCATTGATTTTGCTTCAGATACCAAGGATTGTTGTTATTTTAGTTAATATATAAAGGTCGAGTAGAAAGTTATTTAACAATTATAACAAAATTAATATAATAGTTTGAAATATTTTATTGTTTTTCACGAAATCGAAACATATGTATATGAAACATTCTATAGCATTGCGAAGCGTACTCATGACATTGCGGAAATCTCTATTGCGTCCACGGGTCTCCGGAAGAATCTCACTCGTTAAGATCATGTACGGCATTTTTGTGCCTTTCGAAAACATCCTTTCAGCCTTATGACTCGTGACAAATCTCACACTCGAAGGGTTTGCTCCGATCATGCACTGTGTTTATGTGATATTTGAGATTAGGTTTTAGTCCAAATAATTTATGACAAATATCACACTCGAAGGGTTTGCTCCGTTCATGTACTGCGTTTATGTGAATGTTGAGGGTACCTTTTTTTCCAAATGATTTGTGACAAATCTCACACTCGAAGGGTTTGTTTTGATCATGTACTGCATTTATGTGCTTGTTGAGGTTACCCTTGAATGAAAATGATCTTTGACAAATGTCACACTTGAAGGGTTTGCTATGATCATGAACTGAATTTATGTGAAAATTGAGGGTACCTTTCTGTCCAAATGATTTATGACAAATATCACAATCGAAGGGTTTGCTCCGATGATGTACTGTATTTCTGTGAGTTTTGAGGTGAACTTTCTGTCCAAATGCCTTTTGACAAATCTCACATTCGAAGGGTTTGATCCGATCATGTACTGCATTTATGTGATTTTTGAGGTTACTTTTTATTCCAAATAATTTGCGACAAATGTCACATTCGAAGGGTTTGCTCCGACCATGAACTAAACTTATGTGCTTGTTGAGGTTACTTTTATCTCCAAATGATTTGCGACAAATCTCACACTCGAAGGGTTTGCTCCGTTCATGTACTGTGTTTATGTGAAAGTTGAGGGTACCTTTTTTTCCAAATGCCTTTTGACAAATCTCACATTCGAAGGGTTTGATCCGATCATGTACTGCATTTATGTGATTTTTGAGGTGAGCTTTACGTCCAAATGCCTTTTGACAAATCTTACATTCGAAGGGTTTGCTTCGATTATGTACTACATTTATGTGTTTATTGAGGTCACCCTTGTATCCAAATGATTTGTGACAAATCTCACACTCGAAGGGTTTGCTCCGTTCATGTACTGCGTTTATGTGAATGTTGAGGGTACCTTTTTCTCCAAATGATTTGTGACAAATCTCACACTCAACGGGTTTTTTATAATCATGTACTACGTTTATATGTTTAATGAGGTTACTCTTGTATCCAAACTTTTTGAGACCTTCATCGTGATCTTCATCGTTCAAATAATCAATGTGAATGTGACTTTTTCTTTTAATGTGACTTTTAATATGTTCTACTTTTGAAATAGGTAGACCAATTGGATACTCAGATTTCGAGATATTTGTCGATAGAGACGGTAGTTGAAGCTTAACATTTTTGCATTCGAAATCAATGAATATATTTTCATGCAAATAATTAGATTGAATTTGGTCTTCTACTTTCACAATAGATTGGAAATTTTGATGCTCAGATTTGCAAATCGTTGTTGCCAAAGACTTTAGTTCAGGTTTTTCATCTAAATTTCCCTGTAACATCGTAGCCTCGTTCATGTGATTTACCTGAAATTAAAATTGTAGAATAATTTTAGATTATGAAAAAACGGTACATGATCAAGTTATGCAACTTACCGATGATTTATAAAACGTGAATGTTTTAAAGTTTTTCATTTCGCTAGAGTCCACCGAATCAAAATTATAATCTTCACCTGTATCTGACCATGTATCTTCTTGCTCTTGCTTGACACTGAAGGATTATCGAGTTTGATAAAGTAATTTAAAAAAATATATCAGTGCACGTACAAAAAAGATTTACCTTACTGTGTCCTCTCTGCCTTCCATCCTGATTCACTTAATTATACGCACAATCACTGTAAGAAAATATTTGAGGTTAAATCCCTGGAGTGGACAACTCTGTTAGTCGATTATGAGTACGTAACTGTTCACTGCTACAGATATAATTTGTAAACACTTGCTTACCGTGGAATTTGACTGTTTGATAGCGACTGAACGCTCCAAGTCAAAGTATCAGCGAGTCTAACCCTCGATTGCCATTGCTCCTCGATGATACATTCCCCCACTACTGTCGACCCTACTACGACACACATAGAATTACTCACATATCATTAAAACTACACCGTAATTGCAATGAAGATTTGATTCATCATATGCGTGCAATTGGCTTACACACTAGTGCGAAATGTGTGTAGTGGAGAAAATTTACACAAAAGCCAAATACATTTCTGAACCTACACTAATACACTACATTACTATATTGCACATGTGATGTTAGAAATTAAGTTCAATTAGTCATTAAAGCTACAGGTAGTACTAAAACGTCCACGGTGATTGTCTTGATGATTTTAAGAATCATGATTCAATTGCTTTTGTGTTTTACTGAAATCAAAAAACAACTTAATGATTAACAACAAAAACAATCTCTATTCGTTCATTTCCTTTACATTTACTCATGAATTAATGATAGATTTAAAATTGAAAATGTTGACATTTATTAGAAAAAAGCGTCTATGACCGAATTTGAAAAAAGAAATAATCGAGTTACAGCCTAATCTTCTCTATAGCGTATAGCAGCGATTCGTCAAACCGCATCGCCAAACCAGCCGTGCACACGTAAAATTATTATCGGCCCCCCTCGATATATCGAGCTCATTGGTTCCTCTGATCTGTGTGCGTGTTTGTACACAGTCCACCGATCGCGACAGCGTCAAGCGGCAGCGTCGATACATAAACAACACAATAGGCCGCGGCACTCTCTGCGCTGTAGTACAGCCTCGGCCTCGTGTGCATTCGGCAATACATGTATCCCTTTGATTACACGCGAGAGTATAGTTCACGCCAGACTAGATCCTGTATATATGTGTGTAGCAGCAGTAGCAGCAGCAGCGGTGAGAAACAACAGGGTAATATATATAGGATCTATATATTCGCGTGTATGTTTAATATAATAATATGCGCTCGGATTTGGAATATGACGCGTTAATTTAAACCGACGATGACGTATGCGTGCGGGATATAGCAATTTGGTGGCGTCGAGATATACATATATGCCACGCTATGTACGGAGAAGAAGAGCCACAGGCAGATCGACTCTCTGCGTTTATTGTCATTGCGGGCAAAATGTGATAATGGTCGAGCTAGCTCTGCTGCTCCTCGAGTACCGGAGCAAATCTTCTCGGTTATGGAGCACCATTTCCGTAGATATATACGATAAGCGTGTCTCTACGTCATCTAGTATTCGATCCGATCCGTAATTAATTTCGAGCTGCAGTACGAAGGGACAAAGAAAAAAAGAAACGTCCGATCTCGAACTCAATCACCGCTATAGAAACTATAAGTCGTGCGTATTGCCTCGCAAATACACGTATTATCGACCTCGCTTTTATCGGTCTCAGTCTCAACGTACGTGACGTTTTCGCTTGCTCCGATTTTCCCAAGGCGCAGCGCGTTTTAGCCTAAGCTTCCATTATACGTTTCATAATTTTTATCGACATATTTCGCCGAACGATCGGCAGCTAAACGCCCGTATAAGTATAACAGAGACGTAATAATTGACTCGCTTCGGGGTTGCGCGCGAGCGCGTTTAAAATTGAAAATCATGTCAGTGGTGTATACATCAGAATGGATTGGAAAAACAAACGCCGTGAGATCGCTACATTACACAGCTTCCGATTATAGTCCGCCCGCGAGATCGTTTGACCTACTCTCTCTCTCTCTCTCTATTCTCAAATACCACATTTGCTATTTAGATTCGAAAAAGAAGTTATTTGTCTATCCGGAACGGTGTATAGCTTGCAAAAATCGCCGATGACGTATTATTATTGTATTATACAGTCACTCGAGCGTCGGTATACGGAAGCAGAGAGCAGGTCTTAATATATATACGCGACGTATATACCGTGTTGAGCTTGCCTCGAGCGTAGAGAGAGAGAGAGAGAAAAGCAGTCGCATGCACCAAGCCAAGGGGGAAACGATCTTGTACATTCTCGATCCTGCGGGACATCGAGTTCGATTAACAGTCGGAGAGACGCGGCAGTGGCGGCGAAGTAAATGGACCGATGCAACGTCGCTGACTGCCTGGGCCTGAAGCTGCTGCTGCTCGTGCTGCTCTCTTGACTCCTGTACGTTATGTATACATATACCTCGGGAACGAACAGCAGCTTCTGTGTATGTGTGTGTGTGTGTGCATCGAGCATTACGGTCATAAATGTCGCGCGAGATTTATGCTAAAAGACATCCAGAAGGCGAATTACACGTGTGGAACGTTATACACGCGCGCGTCCAATAGGTACCTCGTCGCGCACATACGTATATATAAACCATCGGTTACCATGCTAACGCAGAATTGATGGAGTTTTCTTCGACATACGTTGGAGTATACGTCTATGTTGGAGTTTCATTTTTCGAAAATCCGTATCTTCGTCGTTATTTATGTACGTTTTCAAACTTATTTTTTTACGGATCTTAATTAATTTTTATGCGCCCTGCACCGATCGAGTGTTTCGAAATTCGAGACTGCAGCTCGACTTCGTATATATATATGAAAGTAAAAAGGAGCGAAAGAAAGGGTCGAAAATATCAATACAGTCTCTCGTCACGGTAAAATCTCGATGCTCTCTTTGTTTTTTTTCCTTCTCGTTTCTGTTATTGTTGTTGTTATTGTTGATTTTTTTTTGTTTTCGCAAAAAAAAGGAGCGTAAATTTTTTAGCGCTGGTATAGAAGAAAAAGAGCGAATACATACACTGCCTGCCGTGAGGTTTTGAAAGCCCAACCGAAGCCTTTGTACCTACGCTGAAAAAGTCTCTTTTCTACCTTCGACTGCCGCAGTATATAAAACATTCGTGTATAGCTATCCGAGACAACAGAAAAAAGGCACCGCGCTCAGGTGCATTTAATAAAAACAAGGGAGGAGGAAAAAACTGATTCGCGAAAACGTCCAAATGTCGCGCGTTCACGTCGGTAGATTATTATTTGCTCCCCCGCCGCCGTCGCCATCGTCGCTGACGTCGACGCTCGACGACGATTCGTATTATTTACACTCGAGAATTGTGAAATTTCCATTGGCTTTTGTCGGTGTCGCGTATACGCGTTTCGCAGTCACATACATACACACAAACGACGAAATAGAGCGTACGCATGAGCGACTTTCGCGTATATAACATAGTATAGCTTAAACATAAGCGAGCATGTCAAAATTATTCTAATTCTCCTTGGAGGCTAACAAGGAAGGTTTCCTCTCTCTCTCTCTGCGTATAGTATTCCTTTGAAAGATTTATGCTTTTGCCTTGTGCACTCCTTCTCTCTCTCATTCTCCTCGACATTGTTATCTCAAGAGTTGCGCGTTGTTAAAATGCGCGAGCGTACATACATATATACAGCACGTGCAGCGAGGTATGATATTTCAGATTACCCGGTGGTAGTACGCTTGTGTATATATGCAGCGTATACGAATGAATGCACGATTGCGTCTAAATGAAAAATTCTCCTACTGTATGAACCAAGGAATGTCATAATTGTCGAAAATTAAAGTTAATTTTTTTATGCAGATATTCATTTTTCACGTCAGCTTCGATCGCATCCAGAGCTAACCATCTATGAATTTCTTCTTCGTTAAAAAAATCTAATCCGTTTTTTTTTAAGACAAAAAGTGTATAAATTCAAAAGCTAGCAGCACGCGGCGCGCATCGCTTAATTTTTAGCTGCTATACTACCGCGCGCAGCAAAACCATACTCTCCTAAGGGACGACTAATTGCTTTAATTTCACGACTCGCCAGCAGGCGTTTTTAGAAAATTACTCTCAAGACGCTCCGCTGTATATATACGAAAAGGCCAAGAAGGGGTGTAATGCGCGTAAAAGCAAACGACGACTACGACGCTGGGCACACACACAAAGAATGCAAATATTGCCCTGTGGCACTTTTATGCGTTTATATACATATAGCGCAGTATATACTCAAGCGTTTGGCCTTCGAGTCGTCGCGGCAGTGGTTTTGAGGCAGCTTCTCCACGCGATATCATCATTATTGTATACGCCGTTTCGCGTAGTGGAGACTATTTGTGCAGGAAATATATAATAACGACGATCCAAAACTCGACGCAGTACAGTACAGTCGCGCACACGCGTGGCCAGATCTATTCGTGATTACTTCGAATAGCTGGGATACGACCGCAACGAATTCGTCGTCTGTACCTGCAGCCCACCACGACTGTATACGTACGACCGTATAACGTTTACGGTGCGGTTTTCTGTTTACGCGTATTTATATATAAAGTTCGGTCGCTCCGCGAGAGGAAGTTTGCGCGAGCAGCAGGAGAAGAAGAATAAAAGACGCGATCGCAATAAAAAACAAAAAATGAGAAGAGAGACTGCGGCATCCGAAGGACGAAACCGCGCGTAACATCTTCAACGAATGACCCAATAAAACGAGGACGATAAAAGACGCACGATGGCGATCAGCCTCTGTGCGCATATAATACGTTCGCGCGTGTATGCATTTGCGTCCGTATTAGCCCGCGGGAGAAGAAAATATATTATATATGATAGAGCTGCCTCGAGGCGCGGTCGCGAGGCGGTGCACTGCACTGCAGCACAATATACGCATGAGAACGATTACCCCGCGCGCGCCTGCGCCGATAGAGATGCTTATCGATGTCAGCTGGATCGCACGTACCGTTTTGTATTTGTACACGCATATATCATCGGCGCAGATCTGCTGCTCATACACACGAGCTGTGCATCGAGCGCAGAGAATCATACGAAGGCGCGATCCGCGTTCTCTTGTATCGAGTGTATTTGCGCTCTGCAGGACCGCAAGAATGAAAATCTGAAAAGTCTGCACCTGGACTAATCACGGGTATATATATACGCGCGGCCGCCGCGTGTTAAAATATTCAATTATTCAGCGATCGGCATCGCTATGGCAGTGGCCTGCGGTACGTACGATACACGATGGCTTCGAGCGATCGAACGATAAATTCGGTAGCAGTCGATACATATAGGTAGTATAGTACCTCCGAGTTTTTCGCGATGACGACAGCGTACACCACTTACCATTATCTTTATTTATTTTTTGCGTTATACCTGCCGCGGGAGAGCTTCGTAATAACCCCGACTCATCGCTTATATTATTATTATTCAAGCGTACGGAAACGCGATATATTGTACGCGTTTAAACACGCGTATCCAAACACTGCACTGCACGCCTGGGCCGAACTTTAATCAAATTTTACCTTTTCTTTTTTTTTTTTGCTCTCTTTCTTTTCGTCTCTTTCGAGATTCTCTCACTCGCTCGTGCATAAATGCGAACAATTTCGCCTCGTCGCAAAAATTAAAATTACTTCTATATCACTCGAGATTTTGCTTTATATGGGATACACTTGCGCGAGTTCGTTCGTCCTTTCATTATTTCATTAAATAACTTTTTAGCGCTGCAGCCCCCCGAGTATTATATACGTTTATATTAGCATCGAGCGATAATCTCTCTCTCGGCATTCTCGTGGCGCCCACCGTTGCTGCTCTCCGTGCTCATTTTGCAATTAGCCGCAGCGATCGTTTAACGGGTTTCTTTCATTATCATGCGTATGTATGTGTATAATACGGTGCGAAACTATATATACGAAGATAAAGCGCCGCGCCCCATCTCGCGACGATGATAATAATAATAATAATAATTTCATCCTTTGTACGAAATTTGATTACAAAAGATTAGGGAATTCGCTTGGGCTGTACACAAAATATACGTCTGCGCTGTATAAAGGCGACGTGGCGCGTGCACGATGATGTACATATGCGCGCGCGCGTTTATGCACGCAAACTTGAATAACCTGTTGATTTAGTTCCGTTGAGTTTCTAACTCTGTACGTATATACTATATATAAGCCAACAGCTATACGTACGACGCGATATAACTACACGAGTGCACGTATTATACATACAGTACTATCCTAATCTTCCGACACATCCAAGTCCCAGTTTTCTCTGTGATGAGCCATATACGTATGTAGCCTTTATTATTATATACACATGTTATATGCTGCTACGTCGTAGTGGTACACAGCCTCCGGTACTCTTGTGATATGCTCAAAGATGCGCGCCGCGCGCAAATTCATTGTTGCAACTTGTAGAGCTCGTTGCAAAAACAAAAGCCAAAAGAGTATTTTCAACTATATACATTACTTCGTGACCGTGTCTTATCAACTTCGAGAAAATAAAAGAAATCTCGAGAGTCATTGGCCGCCGAAATTTTCAACAAATCGCGCGTACGCACGTACGGGATCGCGACGGATGTGTTTTGCAATTCAACGAATCGGTCCTTCGACGCTCGGTAGTCGCGAACTCGCTGGTGACTCCTTATACTTTTTTTCCAGCTCTCTTTAATACTCATTAGCGACGTGCGCTCTCGACTTGGAAAAAAAATGCCTCGTCACCCGGTATATATATATATGTAATACCGGTACATAACTCCTCTGCAGGTCCCCATCAAAAAGAGTGCGCGTTAAAATTCGACGAGGCCTAATGAGGCAAACACACGCGGCAGAGTCACCGAGGCAGGACAGTGTATATAAAAACGAAATGTTTGATATTGCGTATAAGGATGATGAGGGAGAGAGAGGAAGAGAGGAAAGGAAAGCGCGGGCGGCGCACCTCTACATAAACACACAAACACAGTCGTGGTATGGCTCGTTATTCACTTTCGAGTTCTCCGTTATATCATTATACGCATTTATAGGATATATAGCAGTGAGCATAGTATCGTACCGGCAACATCCGCATTTATGGAAATTTTTATGCATATAAAATGTATGCGTATCGATTGTCTCTTGGTTCGCCATTAAAATGGGGATTTTTGGAGAGGTCGTCAGTGCTACTATATTATATTACATATTATTATAGCGTTAGAGAAGATGCGCGAGTGGAGTAGCAGCACCTGAGATTTCGAAAATCGCGCGGGGCGAACATCTTTGGTTTTTACGACTTTGGAACGATCGATGATATCGACGAGTCATCGATGAATAATGCCGTTTCCGAGAGGTACGGGTAATAATAATACAAGAAACTAGTTTAATGTAGAATCACGCGCGTATCGCGGCTATAAAATCTTTTTTTTTATTATTCGCATCGCGCGCGCATCCCGTAGTTCGAATTTTCCAAATCGATGGATCGGTATGAATACGAAAAAAACAAATAAAAAGAGGAGCGCGAATGGAATTCGGTTTCGTGAGTGCCGAAAATCGAACTGTATTTACTGTCGCTTTTTTAATAAACTATAAAACGCTGATGAGTTTTTTAAAAAACACGTTCCGATCGCTGACAATATAACGTGGTGTCTATACTTTCGCACTTATCGCACGGAGGATTAATATTCATGATTCGGTATTCTAATAAAATTTTGGCTCCTGATAATATTTTTATAGGCTCATAGTTTTTTCACGCCACACCGGTAAACGCAACAACTTTCGAAACGTCGAAGCGTTTGATTAACGCAAACACGAAAATTTGTATTTCTCGTAAAAATTTTGAAATTCCAGAACAGAACTCATCGTTATTATTTTCGAAATTGCACGCGGGAATCAAACGAGTAAATATAAGCATTTGTGTGTATCTCACGAATTCCTTTTGTGTACGCCGCGGATTTATATATTTATAAGCCCCGCGTATGTGGCTGCGCGGACTTTTCTTACATGGAAAAGAGAGAGACGGAGAGGATACTTGATCATTCACAATCGCTCATTGAATATACGTGTGTGCACGAGCTTTTTCGGCAGCCGCAGCCAAGAGCCCGAGCGAGGAATCTTCTTATCTTTCGCTCGCTGAACATTATATTGACACAAAAGGGCGACGGTGGAAATTCGCGAATATAGTATATGGTACACGGGGAAAGGTTTTGCTCGCAAAACGTCGTGCACGATATTGATGCGTCGTAAGAGGGCGCGCGCGCACCAGCGTTCGCGTAGCATGCACGTTACAACTTGATGCGGCGCCGCTCTATGTTTTTCGATGCTCTCGGCATCACGCATTTCTGTGCGTGCACCGTCTTTTGTCGTGCACACTCGAACGAATATTTGGCAACTTGTACGTTATAAAGCATTTGCAATGGACCCTCAAGTGAATGCCCTGTTAATCAACTGGAAATTAGATCACCTTTGCTACAAGTTTTATGGTAGGTATTGATGCCACTTTTATTTGTAGAATTAATGAGTGTAATCGCTGAAAGTATTAAAATATTAACCTAACTTAGCCAAAAACATTGACCTTTGTAACTAAAGCGATCGAAAGTAGAGAGAGTAAAATTATCGATGTAGCGAGACCTATACTAGAAAAAATCGTTTGATAACATTAAGTAGTTAATGAAATCGTTGATAGAATGTGAGAGTGTTAACAGTTGATAATTATGCTAATGAATTATAATGAAAAAAGAGAAGAGGTCTAGTCAACATTTTGTTGATAGTTATAACTATTAATATAGAAATCTCACTTATGACAACTCTTTTAAGTCGAACTTGAATTGAATTATTTCAATGGAAGGGAAAAACAACAATAATTCCTTATTCTACGTATCAATATTATCTATTAGTAATTTTCGTTATCAGAGAATTCAAACAATTTTTTATTCTGAGCCTTTAACTTTTATCTATTGCTACGTACTATTTTATTATTTTCGTGAAATTTTGAAGTCGACAATGAAGTTTGATATGGTTTTTACGTACAAAAAAGTGATTATTATTTACATTCATATTTCGTATATACAATTGCATTAATTTTTGAAGTTATCAAAATTTGCTAAACATAGATTCCAATTATTTAATTACTCACGAAAAAAATTATTTCAAGTTCAAAATTTTATAAATAAATAAAAATAATTTATGTGATCTACTTTAATGATTAATGTTTTTATTTATTTTAGAAAATAATATAACTTATGAAAATTTTATTATATTGACGGAGGAAGAAATAAACAAAATTATAGATGAGAATGAGGCTCGAAATAAATTTAAAGAATTTTTTAAATTTTATAAACTCAGTTTGAGCACTATCTCTACAATAGAGGTCGAGGAAGTAAATTTAAGTTCAGAAGTAAATATGGACGAATTTCAAGATATAGATATAGAGAAAATAATAAGTTTAGTCGAAGATAATGTTACTAATCCTAGTAATGATGTTAAGCAAAATTTAAAAAAATTATATAGTTATCAAGAAAAATACACCGAAAGTAAACAAATTTATTGAAGTTTCCTGTTTCTGAATATATGTTCTAAACTTAAAAACGTTTCTTTGTATTTCCTTTGTATTTAGTTACAAAAAACAAGAGACTTTTTCGATTGCTAGATGACAGAAAATGCTTTTGGGGTAATGTTATTTTATACCGATGGGCTTATTATCAAGATCTCACTAATTTCAGAAACATGTTATGCAGCATTATAATAGACGAAGAATTTGCTCTTAATTATAAATCCCCAAATCCTTTCTCGTAAGTGCAGAAGAAAATTTTTCTATTTTCCACAATTTTGAGATGTTCAAAATAATAAAAAAGCAGAAGTCAGTCAGTTAAATTGTTTCATACATCGTTATAGTCGAGAATTAGGTTTTAAAAGACTCTAGATAGACTCTAGTTAGATCACTAAATGTCAACACGAGTAAAAAAATTCTCTAAATATTTCTCATAAGTGTACATCACATACTTTATTTTATTCTTTTCCGATCTAATTTAATATGACTTTTTTCCAGCATAAGTACCGCAAAATTCAAACGATTAAACGAAGAAATACTAGAGATATTTACAGACGAGCCCAAATTTTTATACTACGAACACGGATATACCATTGATAGTGAAGAGAGAGTCAACACAACAGGCATTCTTTATCGATCGTATCTAAAAAAACATAATACATTGATTCATATAGCATACCTATTGGAAATTGCACAGAAAAACCCAAAGCCTGCTGAAGGTATTTAATTATAGAATGTATTGGTGACAATAATTATTACATTAATCGAAATCGTTTTTCAGATTTGACTACATCAGAGGTTACTATTGACATATCTTGTTTAAAAAAAATTGTTACACCTGATGAAGATTTGACGGAAGTACGAAAAGCTTGGGAATTAAGCTTTGATTACAGACAAGCTCAATTTTCAAAGAATGGGATTCAGTTTTTAGATGATTACTGCATTTTGAAAACTTTTATATGTCCTGAATTAGTGAGTTTTTTGATCGATTTTGAACATATTTTTGTTAAACAATATATTTGTTAAAATTATTGATTACATGTGTATTTTATACTTTTCAGATTAATTTAGATTTTCATAAAAAATACTCAGCTTATGAAATTCCGACCGTCGAGCTATTAAACTCGAAGTGGCAATCCATTCAGGAAGGAATTATTCTCGCAGCAAAAAAGAACGCCAAAATTACAGAAGGAACTACTAGCTATGACTTTGAGAATTCATTACTCGATCCAAAGTCATTTGCAAATATTTTGATAAGTTCGGACGTTTTTCCAACGGATTCAGGTATGATAATATTAAATTGTTAATTTTTATTTTACTCCTTAGAAATCCATTATATCATTGTTTCAATTGTTATAAATATAAAATTGTTTTAACGCAGCTGCCAAATTTTCAATTGCCGCATTCTGTTTACCTTGGACTATTGAACATTCTATTCGCAAAACGGAGCATCCGAAGGGATCAACCTGGACAATTTCTAAAAATGATAAAATTACTTCTTTTCTTCAACATGTTCTGGTAAAAGTCACAAATTATTAATTTTTTTTAGTAAAGTACATGTTTTATATTTAAATATATTTTCAGAGTCATGATAAATTGACCAAATTAGTCGACAAGTGTGACGAAGAATACACTGACAACGGTATCAACAGCCCTCAGCCGTATGTAGTTATTTGCGGAAAATTAAGAGAAATAACGTGTTATCACGCAGTGATAAAAAAAAATATATACTCTTTTACGACTTTGATTGAGGCCATAGACTTTAATTTTAAGTTTATGTTAGTTTCACAAATAGCATATCCAGTAGGGTGCGCGTATGTTTGGACCTTTATCCAAACAAACATCTATTTATTTCGTAAGATTAGAAAAAATGTAGCAAAACGTCAGGCTGATTTGTTGGGTGCATCACTGGGATTAACAAAAAAAGCGCGTATCTTACCCGAAAAATAAATTTTCTGTAATTCGTTCAATTCTTAAATATTTGTTTATAAGCACAATGAGTTTAGAAAAAGACGTGTTAAATATTATTTGTGGGTTATTTTCGAATACTAGGTTGTCAAAATCTGATGTCGACGAAATTATCAATGAGTTTTCCACGTTCATTTCGCACAAATATAATACTCTCTTACGGGACACCGTCCAGTCTGCTCTAAGTAATGCAGTGTCAAAAGATATTTCTAATGAAATCGATTCAATTTTTAATCGTTTTAAAAACCCATTCGATTTCGTTGAAACGCCTGATAAACGTGAAAATATGTTGATAAAATATGAGTTGTATACACCTCCTGAAGAGTTAAAGATTGGGACAAAATCGTGTACTAAAGTTGATGGTACAATCCTTCAACACCAAGAAAAAGTTGTCAAAATAGTTCATATTCCTTTAAAGTCATCATTGAAACAGTTACTCCAGGTTGAAGGGTTATTTAAAAATACAATTTCATACATGAACTCTGTTCAGAAAAAAAAAGTGTTGGAAAATTTCGTACAGGGTAGTCTGTGGAAAAACCAATTGAAAAAAACTGATAAAAAACAGTTATATCTGCCGCTCTTCTTCTATTCAGATGACGTTGAAATGGGAAATGGTATGGGGGCTCATGCTGGTAAAAATAAAGTAGGAGCAAATTATGTCCTTATCCCTTGCTTGCCACCTAGTTATGCTTCAAAAATAAGTAGTATTATTTTAAGTGACTTATATTTTTCTAATCATAGAAAATTATATGGCAACAAGGCAATATTTAAATATACGATAGATGAAATCAATGACTTACGCGAAAACGGCATTGAAGTCCAAGTAGAAAATAAATGTTATAAAGTGTATTTTATTACATCAATCGTGTCGGGAGATAATTTGGGTCTGAATGGCATGCTCGGTTTCATTGAATCTTTTCACAATACTACTTTCTGCCGAATATGTTATTCTTATCCAGAAATTATCCCACGAATGATCAGAGAAAATTCAAAATTCTTACGAACTATAGATAGTTATGAAAATGATGTTAAATGTATTGATAATTTCAGGAGTGGTATAAAGGAACCATGCGTATTTAATGAGATAAAAGATTTTCATGTAATTACTAATATGTACGTAGATATATTACATGACGTTTATGAAGGTATTTGCAGTAGAACAATGTGTAAAATAATATTAAAATTAGTTTTAGAGGATAAGTTATTCACAATTGATTTCCTTAATTTTCGATTAAGTAGTATCAAATTTGGATTCGAATCGAGTAATATCCCTCTGGGAATTAATTTAGAATACTTGAAAAATAATGGCAGGATGAAAATGTCTGGATCTGAGATTTTATTTTTTACCAGATATTTTTGTATTATAGTTGGTTGTAAAGTTCCTTCGGGCAATCAAGCTTGGACCCTATACTTAAAACTGCGTGAACTGATTGATTTGGTTTCAGCCCCGAAATTATCAGATTCTCATGTCGCTCAATTAGGTGTAATAATCACAGAGTTTACCTCAATGTATATAAGTATGTTTGGTGACTTGACGGGGAAATATCATATCTTACTGCATTACGTAAGAGTCCTTTTATCAAATGGTCCATTGAGTAAGATATCAACTATGCGATGTGAATCAAAACACAAATCTTTAAAGGCCATTGCACTATCGTCATGTTCACGTAAAAATATTCTTATTAGTATAGCCAAAAGATATCAACTAAGTATAATGTCTGTAAACTTTTCGAAATATCAAGATTATTATATTGAATATGGAAAAAAAACCATAGATACAGACTTCATAGATGTTACGAATTCTGGAATAAAAAAGTACTTTTTAAGTCGAGTCGTTGTTAACGATTGCACCTATAAAGAAGGCACCGTTGTTCTTATTAATGTAAAAGGAGAATTTCCAGAATTCGGCAAGATCTCTGCAGTCTCTGAAATAAATGGTCAAATCTTTTTTCATTGTTCGGTTTTAAAAACTGTCGGGTTTGATAAACATTTGTTCGCTTACTGTGTAAAAGAAATTGATCTTCATATAAAAATAAGGTATGAAGATTTAGTTTTAAGAACTCCTTTTCTTTTGTATACAGATGATAAAACTGTACGAAATTTTATCATAGGAAGACATGTATTTTAACTTTAATTATATCTTTACATTTTTGTATTTTTGTATTTTATAAAATAAAAACCATTTCTTTTTCACTCGAATTTTCATTTGGGTAATGTATTATATATAATATAAAATTAAATAGAATACATAATAGATATATATGTATATATAATTCAATTAGAGGATGGTATAGAGAATTATGTTTTACGATACGTCCGCACGAATGACGCTTTAGCGTGCGCGCATCACGAAACGCAATGCATGCACGCTGATGTGAAATGCACGGACGCATCGTAAAACATAGAGCAGTGCGCACCAACTCTCATGATGCGTGGATTGGCGAACTTCGAGCGTTAATCTCATTTCATGAGTAGATGGCGCACCGGGTTTTGGCGTGTACTCTGCATCACGTTTCGAGAGCAAAACCTTTCCCCGTGT
>CACVKI010142667.1:16883-32416 GCA_902732785.1 Trichogramma evanescens | reverse complement strand
TGTTTGGAGAGAGAGGTGTAGCCCGAAAAAATGACAGGAGTCGTAGTTTATCGGTGAGACGTCCTTTATTTTGACAAATAAGTAGTTTAAACAATTCACCCTATTTCGGGTTTACATGAACAAAAGTTTATTGGGATTTTATGATTGCTTGATGCTTCGTGGCGATGCGTTCACTGCCGCGGCTCGCATCCAACTGACCGAACGGCAGCGCTGCGGCGATGCCCGGCCCTTCGCGCGCTCGTCATGCGCAGTGCGTCGAGTGACGTCCTATCTCACGCGGCAATTTCTAATGATAAGCATCTAAATTTTCTTTACAACATGCATATGGCTCTATAGAGGGGCGGGTCATCAAATTATAAGACATGTAAGTTTAATTCACAGTTTAGCAGTCATAGAAAAATCCGTGATGCCGACTGCGGAAGATACAGTGAATAAATTCTGTGAGGTGTGCTAGAAAATAGACTTTTGAATGCGTTAAAAGTAGACGATTAGACTTTAGTAATAAAGAGCATATAAATCCTAATTAAATAGAAACTCACGATTATTCAGCCAACACATTAATTTTTAATAAATTAATCAAAAATGATTGTTTAAATGAATCTGAAGGTCTCCTTAAAAATCGATCAAATAATTCAGTAGTGATCACGGAAGATTACAAATATATCCAAATTATGTTTTTTTTATTTGACGAGGACAACCGATTGAAAATATAATAATTACAAGTCTTCTTAGTTCTATTTAATTAACATTCTCAACAATTTTATCCGCGTGAATTATATTTTCGCTCTGTGCCATCTAGCGGCGACACGTCTACTACTGCGCGTACATCAAAATATATAATTTAATAAACTATGATTCTTAAATGTGTTGAACTTTTTTTGGATTCAAAAATAACCTTACTTACTTATAGCGCTGAATAGATAAATATTTTGCAAAGCTAAAATATGTAGTCTTTAATATAAATAAATCTGACTCGATACTCAAAGTTCACTTACAATTATAATAAATGTTTTATTCATTTTTCAAATCCCTACATGACAAAAAAACTATTTCCCATTTCTCAATACTAGTATTACGAATTTTATTGAATCTTCAGAGCATTGAAGTTTATATTGTGTTCGATAAATTTTTTTTTTAATTTTTTTACATTCTCACGTGAGATCTCACGTGAAAATTTTCGATAGGATATGTTATACGCGCAGGCGGCCTCATTATGCTTTGTTTACATTTTGCGTTGGAAAACGAATCGTTTTACACTAAGTGTACAGGTTCTTCAAGATCATCTAGTAACTTTGTTCCAGACTTCAACGAGTTACTTTTACTGCTCTGCGTCAATCACCAATGAAATCAAATCAGCGAGGAAGTTCTCTTTAACATTCATAAGCTAATATTATGAATTCTCAATCTGAAGTATCTAAAGAGATGCATTTTGATGTTCTAAAAGGCTCTTCTCAAACACATGCACAAGTTTTAAATGATGAATAAGTAATTTTGAAATTGTTTTTTAGGTCGAAATTTAGCATTGAATGGAAACTTCCAACTTCAAGCTCTACGTAGTCAGCACACTCCTGAAATGGTATCAGAAAGTGATTTTTGTTGGCGTTGACTCAAGTGACTCAAATCCTTAATTAAAAGACAAAAAAAATGATAATAATAATGAGAAAAATAGTACTCAAAATTCAAAAAAATACAGAGTTAAAAAAACGAAAATAATGAAAAAGAATATCACGATAGTAATGAAAAATCCATGATAACAAAGAGTTGCAAAAGCAAATAACAATAAAGAAAAAAAATAAAAACACGATAAGTAAAGAAAAATTACATCAACATTAGACTGTCCGTTATTTCCTGAATTGCTCAAATCCTCGCTCTCACCCCTTGAAAGCTCATCTTTTGGGTTACAATGGAAGAAAATCACTGTCCGATCTCGATCCTATTCAAAGTAGTGCAGTCTAAAAGATCATAAAATGACCTTTAATTTGATGGTACTAAAACCCATCTACGTTCATTAGAACCAAAGTTACAGTGTTCAAACAAATCGTTAATCTTCATCGTTAATCGTTAATCAAATTTATAAATTGTAACTGCTGGTTAAATCGAGCCGGTTTGATTGAACTGGCTAAAAATAATTCTTTTATGCAATAGTAAGACGAAAAATGCCACTTTTCGCACATTTTTTAGTGCGCCAAAAGCGTTTTTGGACACCGGCGTGCGGTAAAATGCCTCATTTTGGACACTGGTGTGCGGTAAAATGTCTCGTTTAAAATGAAAGTATCTTTCGCTTACTATTGCATAAAATTTTGTATGCAACACGTGCCCAGCTTTTTCCGCACACTCGTGCCCAAAAACGCCTTTTGGGCACTTGTTGCATAAATAACTATTCCTAGCCAGAAAAAAAGTTTTATCAATTACGTGTAGTAATATATTTTAAGTATGCGTTAATGATGAGGTATTATTAGATTTCAAATTATCGCGAGCTATTATGTCCACACACGTGACGCGCGTGTGAACAATTCAAATTCATTTTCATGAGGCAGTATGTAGAAAATCAGTGAAAAGAGAAAAGAGAATTGGTTGTTTGTTCAGTATTATGTCATCCGTGCGTGGATTTTATTTCTTGCAATACAAAAAATTCTAAATTATTGGAGAGAAAAGAATGCAACGCTGTGAAAAATTATAACAAAAGATTGTATATTATTATATTGGTGCTATAAACGAAATAAATGCCTATTTGATGGTAAAATGTTGATTTTCTATAACTTATCAAAATTTTGATAGAATATCGAAAAATTCAAAAGATATAATAAACAAAAAGAAATATTGTTGGAACATTTGTTTTTGCCTTTTACACGACACGCGATGAGCTATTATACTTAAGCATGCATTTCATAACGTTCGCTAAGTCATTTTAAAATTTATTTCAAGATCAAACTCGAGTACATAAGATAATCACATGCTAGAGCCATTGAATAGACGTCAAACTTTTACTCAAAAATTAAACTTGACATGGTTTTTTTTATTTATGAATGAATAAAATATATTAAAATTCAGCTAAATTTTTTTAAATATACACTCTGTAAGATTATCACATTTGTATAATAAAAGATCTGAATTTTCAGATTACTGCTTTTTCTATTTTTCAAGTGTAAGATTTTACTATAAGATACCGGCAAAACTGTGTAGAAGTTTGGTGAAGATGGTCTTGATCCTGAACTTTATATAGCTTCCTTAAAGCGAAACATACAATGATCTGAAAGTTGTGACGTATGATATCGATCCTTTTATTATCTATAAAGGGAAAAATTTCTTTGCTCAAAATTTTTCGCATTAAAGAAAATGAAACTTGATGAGATGGCTTACAGTACTGCAAGTATCGAAATTCAGCTCATAAATCGGTCCAGCTTTCAATACAAGACTCTTCATTGTTTTCATGATTATTAATACCAACATATGCCTGGCTTTTGGGGGATAGTTGTACCAATTAACGCAATAACTGCGGATGAATTCAACTAATTTGAGTACTTGAATTTTCAAGAACGAGGTCAATTGCTTTACCTTTGGCGAAAAAAATCATAACCAGCATTACTCATGATCTGACTTGGAATGCACGTGGAAATCATCACAACCAAGAGATTAAAAAATGCCATCAACATTTTTGCAGCTTCAGTGAGGTCAGAGTCCAGTGTGATTACCATCTAAATTTCAATCACAATGCAACTTTGCTCGCAGATAATAGAAAATTTGGTATAGTCAGCAATCAAATACGTACCCAAGTACCTGTTAGAATAAGTTCGAAGACTGTAATCCCAATTATTACGAGTCCAATAGGGCTCATTAAAGAAAAAAAGATGTCGAACAATCTAAAATCCAAATCAATGATATAATTTTTTAAAAATGAAATAATTCATAGTTTTACTTAAACAACTTACTCCAAGCAATTTTCATGTTGACGAATAACACTTTTAAGTTTCTTGCAAATCGAATCGTTCTCAGTTTTTTCCATATCGTACTCAATGTCTATTTCTTTCAAGCAGTATCTGAAATTTCGTATTTCAATTACTATTTCACAAAAAAAAACTATAAGAAATAGCTTGAAAGCTTTTGCGCACTTTAAATACTGGATGTCTCCGACGATGAATCCTACCACCAAACATTGAAAATAATTAAAGACTCCTATTAGTACGGCGTGAAAAATCATTACAAAAAACTGAACGGCAATAATGTGATAAAAGTATTCGCTTTCATCGACGAAAAATTCCCCTTTCAACGGTAAAATTTTCGGAAACGTTTGATTATTCGTTAACAACCATGCCATTAAAATTGGGATGATTACTGGAACTATAATAAAACTAGCACACAAAAGCACGAATGCAACTGTTGTGTAGCAAAAGAATTCGAGTTCATTCAAACGATGTTTCATTTTAATAAAATAATAAATGTATTACCCGCTTGAATGGTACTCAATAGGATAGCTTTGTCGACCATCTTATTGATTATTCGTAATCCCGATGTACTACAACTTCGAAGTATTTTTGACATGATTGCCAAACACCTAATAAACTTTAATAAACTCTCTTGAAATAATTTTTTCCGTTAACGGTAAAAAATGCGCATACCTTGTCGTACTTGAAAACTATAAAGGTGTAACAATAAAACACTATAAAACAGGATAAAATTTGTACAGTGCATTCAATAATAAGATTACTGTCGACATCGTCTTTTTTACATTCTTCCAACACTTTCAGCAGCTGAAGATTTTATGGTAAAATTCTTATTTTGGTTTTTTTTTTTTCGTTAATGAAAATTAACTCACCGTGCAAGAAGTTATAGCAGATAAATAAACAAAAATCAGTGACCTTCCTTTCAGTTGTACATTATTATCTTGGGTAGGCCAGAAAAAAGTTAATTTCATACTGTTTTTAAAGCAAAAAGATTGAGACAGTTGTAACATTTTTAAACATTTCAAAGCTTCATCATAGTCATTTTCGATGTTCAAGTTAGACATGACGCACGTATGAACAAAGCTCAAAGGCGTTTTTTTTGCGGCTTGAGTATAGTGAGCAGTAATTTTATGAATTAAAAATTACCTCCTTCATGAGTGAAGTATCATAAAAGTTTTATTCATGTAGAGTAAGGTCAAAAAAAAGAGTTGAAATCAACAGACGTGAGTTTTCATTAATTGAGCTATTTTTAATATTTTTTTCTTCTACATAGGCTAAAACATGCATCATTCATTTATTAATCATTTATTAATTTACACCTATTTGAGTTATTTTCATAACAATTTGACAAGTCATATTTTAGGCGCCATCGTGTAATGTTAATTTTTTCCACGAGATCTCGCCACTGTCGACCGCACACGGGTTTGTTTGCACTTTGCACTGTCGTGAATAAAATAGCAGCCGATGTTTTGATTATCAAAACTCGAGATCACGCTCGGATGTCAGAATGACGATCAGCGATCGTCGCTCGAGGAATAATTGACATATACAAAAAAAAAATAAATAAATAAAACACAAAAAATAAAACACATCGATCGTCATGGCCGAGCGAGGTGCCCACTTGACCGGAACTCTGTTCGCCAAACCTTCGATTTTTGAAATCGCAGCGCAAAAGTCCCTCGCTGCGACTCTGGAACCTGCGGCGAGGAAGCTGATTACGGTAAAATGAAATTACTTTTGCAACGATGCTTGGACGGAAATGCAATGACTTTTTATACAGTTTATAGCGTCTGCCAATCCTGACAAATACTCCTGGGTGTACAAATGGTCGGATGAGATACATCTCATTTTCATTGCAGCTTTGCAAAATTATTATTTGAAAAATTATTGTGAGTACTTTACGTATTTTCTCGCACTCACAGATAACAACACGATTATAAAGTAATGATAAATTGTGATTTCAGCTGCATCCTTTTCAGAAACATTCTATGGTTTGAAAAGGATTGTGTTGAAGGATTCCAAGGTTCAATTGAATCTTGATAAAAAACGATTGAATGCCTCTCTCATTATTCTAGTTATTTTTCCTTATTTGCAAAAGAAAATTGATACTTGGGTAAATGAGAATAATAATTTAGTTCAGGTTTGTAGAGATGAAAATTATACAGAGTTCTTCTACAGATCAATGATTAATGAATTCATTGTAAATTTCAGAATCAAAAGAGTTTGGTATATTATTTGTACAAAGCCTATAGAATACTTTGCTCTTTGAAAGAATTGGCTACTTTTTACCAGTATCTATTGTACTTATCAAATCGCTCAAAATTTCCAACCATCTCCTTGAGGTTACTCTCAATATCTTTAACTTATGGCGATGACCGCGAAGACATTGGTTTGATTGATTTATTAAAAAAGCTGCCACAAGGAAATTTCAGCACTAGCGATGGTATGGATTTTGTTAGGATGTCTATTGTTCGTTCCATCGAAGTTGGTGCTTTTTTCCTACAATTTTTACAATGGTGGAATCAAGAACACTATTACAACTTCAGCCTGATGGCTTTGCCAGTTCCACCACCTCCACAGGTTTAATATCAATTTAAATATACATCTCATTTTCATTGATGACCACTTTTAAACCTGAAAAATGTTTCAGATACCTGAATATGCCAAGAGATATAAAGGAATATGTCCAATTTGTTATAGATCGCCACGAATTCATACTGTTTTAGCTACTTCTGGTTTTATTTACTGTTACTCGTGTATTATAACAGAATTGAGAAAAAACAAAAAATGTCCTGTCACTGGTTATCCAGCCAAAGAAGACCAGCTTGTTAGACTTTACTTACAAGAGTGAGTTGTTAGGTTTTAAACTTATTTTCATAAAAAAATGAGTTAAACACAGATATTTTGTTAATAAATATGTGATATTGTGATAGAGAAAAGTTATTAAAGGTGTAGGAAATTTTTGTACAAAAATTAAGAAAAGAAGCAATATATATAAAAATTGTATATGTACTGTACATAACTTAAAAAGTTTATTCAATAAAATTGACTGAAGTAAATAATAATTACAAGGCATGATATAAGGCACTTTTTTCGATTGCATTTTGTCTTAATGAAGACTGTAAAATCTGTTTTGTTGCATTCTTACAAAAATCTCAGTCATTCTCTCAAAAATATAACAAAATATATTGTCAAAATTGATATGTAAATATAGAACGACACAACGTTACTATTATTTGTTACAAAGTCTTTCCATTCGTTCATCCTCTCACCTATTCAACAATTGTAATTTAAAAAGGCACAAAAAAAATATGTTTCGTCAAAAAACTATTGGTCCTAATATAACAAACTATCACTATAAAGTTTACATATAATATAAAACCTAATGTAACCAACAAGAATTTTTATCATGACTAACGATCGCGTACCACACAATATCTTACACTTTGTAAGATTTCCAAAATTAAACGTATAAAAGCTGGTAGTTAGTACAAAATATCTTAGAATTCTAAATAGCATAACAATGGTCTGTTAATTATAGTTTGTGGTTGTCTTTTGTGTGCGAATCGTGTGCATCAAAATCACATACCACAGCCTAAATCATGCATAATTTTACAATGAATGATATGCAGATAATACAATTATAATACATATTTAGACATTTTTTGGAATATTATTGTATTACTTTTTTTATCGTATAACGGAAAAATAGCAATATACTTATTCTTTTCATGGGCTGATATTGAGTAATAAATTTAAGTAAAAACAGATCACTTTGTATTTATATTCAATTGAAAAAAAAATTTGAATAAAAATACAATTTCAGTCCATGCTATAAATTTTCACCCGATATCGGCCTAATTTTGAAGTTAACTTTGTTTTGTACAATTACAATTCCTCAAAAAAAGCTACTCTAGCTTTTGTAGAACCCGATTTTACTTTTTTCAAAGTACTATACTTATTTTCTCCTAATCGAACTTGTTCCTCATGCAGTTGATCCAATTCACATTGTTTTTCACCAACTTTAAGCACCTCTATTTCCGACCTCAAATCTCGCAACTGTTCCTGCAAGTGTTTGCTTTTTTCATAATAATCTACACGTTCTTTTTCTATTTCTAATGAGAGCTGATCAACATCCCCGTCGGCAATGAGATCATAACAATTTACGTCTGGAGATAGTTGTTCCGAGTCCAATTGTAACGTTTGCAAATCGGCTTGTAAGTCGGACGGAAGAACTTGGGTCGAAGGGAAAAGATTTGGAACCGGCTGTAGATTGAAAATCTCATTATTACCTCGAAAAGATCTTTCCGTGAGATCTGCCAAAACCACTACTTTACCTACCGTGATTGTCGTAGTATATGCGTTTCTACTTAAAAATTCCAACAGTTTTTCCTTAGCCTCCTTCTCAGCAACTCGCGCTTTAAGAAGTTCATCCTTTAATTTTTTTTCTTCTATCGCTCTCTTTTCCGATTCTTGCACCAACATCTCCGTAAGACGTACGGCATCTCTCGTTTTTTGTTCCAAGTGAACTTTTTCTTCTTCTGTTTTCATATTGTTCAATCTTATCCTCGTAATTTCCTGCTCAGCTTCATTAGCTTTTTGACTTAAAAGCATAGCTTCTTCCTCTGCAACTCGGCTTTTTTCAGCAAGTAAATCTGCCGTTTCTTCAGATCGTCTCTGCAAATTGATATTAATAGTCAGAAAGTTATAAACAAAAAGCACAAAATGTTGTCTATTAGAAAAAAACTTTACAAGAGCCTCGTTTGCTAGCCGAATTTCTTCTTGGTACTGCATTAATCTTTGCTCCATAGCGGCTTTTTCTCTCTCAGCAGCTTCTCTCAATTGCTTTTCTCTGGCCAATTTATTACGTTCTATTTGACGTCTAAAATAAAATACATTACAGTTATCTGTTTTTTATGAAAAATTATAAATAATAAATTACCTTGATCTTTCTTCTTTGGCTTGTGCCTTCATTTGTTGCACTTCCATGGAATCAGGCTTCCTTCTTCGCATGAATAAATCATGATTTCCAATGCATAGATCTAATATCTAAGGATAAAAAGAATGTGATCACTAAGAAAATATGATTTTGAAAAAAGTTTATTAATCTACTCTTTGAAACATACCAGTTTATTCATTCGCACTTTCTGTGAAAAGAAGACAAAATTTGGCGACGTTTTGTCAACTGGTTTAATGATAAATTTTTTATCATCAAAACTTATATGCCTAATCTCTGACCAAGCAAAAGTTGTCTTTGGTGCCAATTTATTTTCCTTTTCATAGATATTTAAACCCAAAGCTGTCACGCCCAGCCAAAGATTAGTTTCTTTTTTATTCTATATGGAAAAAAAATCAAAACATTGATGTGCTGTTTACAAAACATCAAAAAAGTAAAGAATTTTATATACTCACACTTATATCAAAATAATTAACACCATACATATCTAAGTCTTGTGCAACTTTCAAGTATTCCATCTCCGCTTCATCTCTGGACATTGTCTTATGATCTGCATACCAGATCTTAATTCGATCTTCCCACATTTCAGGAGTCATTTGGTATTGGTCAATGACTCTTTGTGGCAACAGATCTTCGCTTGCGAGCAAACCAGGTTGATACGAGGTTTCATCGTAGTCACCATACTAGGAAGCACAGCATGTAATAGATGCTTTTACAAAAATGCTATTAGAAATTAGTAAACTTACCTTTGCCTGCACAGCGTAAGACGCTAGTAGTACAGATGCTTCAGGTGGGCAGTAAATATCCATTCGTAAAATGGCTTGTTTAACCTGGAGGTAGAAAAGATGCTGGGTAACTTCTTGCACCAGTTCCTCCGATACATCTTCTGGATAAAACTTGACAAGGAAGTTGAAGGTTGTGGGAATCTGTTGAGGAATTCCTTGATCGTGAACTGTTGAACATTTTACATAGGAGCATTAGTCGAATGATTTAGATGATAAAAGGACGATGAACAAAAGTAAAATAACAAGTAAGCTACCTTTCTTGTCTAACTTTAGCCATGACATGAAGCCTTTGGAATCTTGGTACTGAAGGCCGAAATACCATGTTTCCCGGAGACCGATAGTCCGACAAACCAAGTCAAACAGATCTCGTCCCGTGGCCCGCCACTGAAAAGTCAAAATTCACAAAAATGCCAAAATTCGAAAGCTAGAGAAATGTCATAACAATCAGCGCGCTGAGTGGTAGCAGCGAAATAACTAACCTCCAAATTGAATTCCAATTCAGCATCTAGAGTGATGACTTTGACGGGGAACGATTTCGTCGACTTTTTCCTGCGGAGAGTCGGCATGGTTTTTTTGTTAATAACTTTTCATTAAAGAGTCTCTTATCCGAAAGTCTTGTTTTTTCTTTACCTTATGAGAAAGCTAAAAGCCATAACAAAGAGCGATAATCATTAAAAATGTATGTTTTGCTTTGTAATTTTTTTCTTCGACGAAATGTGGGGGCTATCTCCTCGAGCAGTACATTATGTAGTATCGCGATTCTCTTGCTCTCTCGAGAGTTGCAACCGCGAGATTCTAATAATAAAGCCGCGCACAGCACACACAAACTCTCGTAAAACGCGAATCGAGCTTTTAATTAAATGCCAAAAAACACTACTGCACCCGCGAGCACGCACGCACACACACCGCCTCTCTCTCTCTAATGCTATGCTTACAGTAGACTGACTATTATACTTGTTGATCCTTCGCAGCACGACGACGACGGCACATTTCGCGCTCTCTCGCGCGTAATGTAAGAGAGATCACAACAACAGACTCACTCACACACGCTCACGTTTTCGCGGGCGGTTTTGCAAGCCCTGTATGTGGATCGCGCGGATTCGGCACTTTTTTATTACTTTAAAACGATAAAAAGTAATTAATGTTTCGAGAGCTTATGGCTTATTGATCAAAATTTGCGTGTTCCCGGAGTTCCCCGCGAGCGCGAGATCTCGCGATCATTCAATCGATCGAAATCGTTATTAAAATAATGAGCAAACAAATTTTTTGTTTCCAAAGAATGCGCGACTCGCGCGGCTGATATTCGATATCGAAGTAGGTTGCGGCGCCAATTTTTTTCTCTCTTTTTTTCGAAAACAGACGCGCGTTATGAAAAAATGTCGAGTATTTTATACACTTATCAAAATTAATCACCTGATCGGTTCGATCGATCACTCGAGGTCGTGTAGCAGCGAAGAGAACTCGCGTACAATTATTATTGGTACACACGCGTGCCTTTAATTCATAATACGATGATGTAAAAATAGACAAGAGTTGCTCGGGCGCGCGCGGGGATGTAAATATAAACTTGGTCGGAATTGAATTGGCTTTTGGTACTACAATTGCGCACGAGACTAAATAGACGAACGATCTATGTACGATTTTCGCATATACTTAGGCGTGTGTTGGGCATTCGGAATAAATTGATAGTCGTAATTGTGAATTAGCAATATATCGATTTATTGACATTGATTAGTTGTTTTTGTATTTTTTTAAGTATTAAATTAGGTATTATAAGTTATTATTATTTTTTAATGATTGCATTACTTCTGGAAAAGTACGATATTACAAAGAGCTATTTTGTACAGTTTTTTACGTAAATATTTACGGGAAGTGTGACAATTGTCTTAATCGTTCGTTCCGTGAATATTTACAACGCTTCTTTTTTTTACATAATCGCCCGAGCGCGGGCGCGATGGAAATGATTCGCTTTTTTCTCTTCTTTGTTGTTTGTTTGTTTTTTTTTTTTTTTTTAATTACTTACAACAAATGCTTTATTAATATTTTTGTAAAAAATATGGAATTCTTGAAATAGAGATATATAATAAATATATATAAAGTAGAAAACAAATTTATACTGAGCAGGTGGAAGAATTGCACATCCCACTTTAAATAATTTCTTACAATTAACAATCATAACATCTCCGTATATGATGTGAATTGCATGGATGAGGAAAGGCACACAAACTCGCGGATTTCGTGTCGTACAAAAACTTATTCGCATTGTTATAAACTCGTCCAACTGCTACCAGTTTGATTGTGAGCTGCTTGGTCTTTGGCCCTGCGCTTTATGGTTTGCCTCTGATGTTCGTATTCAAAGTCTTCTTCGCTTACATTGAGTTTTAATATCTGCAATTGAAGCATAAATTATCAATTATTTTAGGATAAAAATTTTATCATGGTTTTTTTTGGCATTCACTCACATGATATACAAGATATTCTTCTTCCATAACTTCTGGAGGTGGATTTTTTAATACTTGCAGAGTTTCATACATGGTAGGACATTTTTTCACCTGCCATGATTTTCCTATACTTCCTTTGATTAGTACTAAAGCTACTTTAAAGATTATTTTAACTCCTTCGCACAAAAACATGTCCCAAATTCTCAAAATACTTTCCCATGGAAGGGTTCTTGTATACACACATAAAAACCATTCTGTCATATACAGAATAGGCTCCATTTTTTGTTTTTTCTGAAACAACAAACAAATCAAAGTTACTCAAGAAATTTCTTTTCTATCAATTTAAAAGTAAAATTTCTTTTAAACCTCACCAATTGCTTGTAAGCCGTGGGAGATACTTTTTTTAGTAAAGCAAACAGGATATCTCCATCACGCTGCAAAGTTTCCATTCCAGCGCTGTAATATCCAACTAGATATTTATCGCAGATTGCCACTAGACACCAGAAAGCTTGAACAGCTGGCATGTGCATCAAAAGAAATGCCGCAATTGGAGCTTGCGCTTGGCAATAACCGACCTTACTATTTAATATTGAATAGGCTTTGAGAATTTGAAAGAGCTCTTGCTGCCCTGGGGCATTTTCCACAAACATTTCATGGTGCGGAAATTGCCTGTGCAGATCTTTTTTGATATCATCGATGTACTTGGGATCACCCGGCTGCTTAATCAACTCTTGGTACAAATTTGGATTCTCCTTCAGCAGCAGGGCACCGCCGCATAAATTTAGCCAAGCTCTAGGTCGCACCGACGGCGGTATGCCCTTTCTGCATCTCTCTCGTACCTTTCTATAATTTGTGCTCATAAATGTGCTCCACTTGTTCAGCATTCTTATCCATTTTCTCTCTCTCCTGAGAATGACTTCGGGTGGTTTCGCTTGCTTTCTGCAAATGAATCAAAACGGAAAAGTTATAGAAAAAAAAAATCTGCAAAGTCTATATGTGATTGAGCAATAAAATTACGACACCATACCTTTCAGGACTGTACTGCGTGCCTCCCAGAAAGCCATGTCTGTCCGGCACGGTGGATATCACAGAACTGCATTGATAAATACTGCTCGCCTCGGACTCGGACTCTACGTTATTGACATTGTTGTCCTCGTCGTTCGCGTTGTGCGAAGGGTTCTGTGCGTTGTTCGAGGCAGCCATGGCATCTTACACTTAATAAAAAAACAAAAAAAAAAAACAAAACTATCACCACACAAAAAATCGACTTAATTTATTCGCGCACGCATGATCGTGTCAACAACACGTATGTGAAATTCTTGGCACACGCACTTGATTGAATCACGTCCCAAAATCGGTATAGGTAATATTATAATATGTACGAAAAGAGGAGAAACTTTTTTTTTGCTGCTGCTGCTATACACTGCTGCTGCTTGATCTCTTGTACAAGTATGTGCGTAAACAAAAGTTGACGTATCGCTGCTGCTGTTTGTGCTGTATGTGCGCTACATGTAGTACGCAATATGTAGGTAAAGTGTACAGTTTGTACAATACATATACGTACGGGACGATTTATGTATTATAATAGCTGTTCCGTACGTGCTGCTGCTTTCGTCGACGTCGTCGTCGTCGT
Organism: Trichogramma evanescens; assembly: GCA_902732785.1. Lineage (NCBI taxonomy): Eukaryota > Metazoa > Arthropoda > Insecta > Hymenoptera > Trichogrammatidae > Trichogramma > Trichogramma evanescens. Next base: position 18,659 of record CACVKI010142667.1, on the reverse strand, counting down.
CGTCGTGCGTGTGCGTGCCGTGTGCCCGATTAAATAACTGTTAAGGGCCCGCAGCAGAAGTGGAGAGAGAGAGAGAGAGAGAGAGAGAGCTGACTACTACTATCTATATGGCATATGTGCCTGACTCCGTAGTATGTGTTGTCCTTAATACAACGAGCTGCTGCCTCGAGCTCCGATTATATATATAGCGAGACAGAGAGAGAGAGAGAGAGGAGAAAGAGAGAGAAAGAATATACTTAATGTCGGGCTGTATAGTACATTTGATGCAGGTCGGCAAAATTTTATATGTGTTGCTGTTGCTGCTGTTGATGCTAATTCTTCTGTTTCCTCTATTATAGTTACGTATAGTATAATATTGTTCTGTGCTGCACACACAGGCACACAGCTCACACTTCTTGGCTCGTTGTCTCGTCTTGTCTCTCTCTGGCGTTAGATGCAAATTGCACTTGTAGCAGTAGACCTTATTAGGCTGAGCAGCAGCTATATAATATATTATATAGGCGCGGATGTCGAATAAAAACAGTCGACAATCTTGGTTAATAGGCCGCCTCACTAACACTTTACGCGAAAAAAATATCACCACTGGGTACTGGATGTCTGGATCAAGCACACGCAGGGCACAGTCTACTGTTGCTGCTGCTGCTGCTGCTGATGCCGCTGCATTGTTTACTCGCGGTGAGACTGCTAATGTAAACAAAACGGCAGATTGTGCGCAGCAGCGAATTCTCTTCTTTATTTTTTTGGGTTAACTCCTCCCGATTGGATATAGATAACAACCACCGCACCTCCCGCGGACAATTACTGTCACACGTTATGTACACGTTGAATGAACTTTTGCGGGGATCGGGGAAATATATGCAGAACTTTGAAATTGTATACACTGTATTATTACATACTGTATATATAGAGAATGGGTGTGCTCTCGTAGCTGCAGCGACTCGCAGCGCACTACTACTATATATTTTTACGAATGGAGTAACGAGTATATAAAAATTTTTGTTATCGCTGCCCGTGTGTCCGCACCGCACGATTGTAATACGTTGATGCGTTAAGCTGCTGCCACTGCTTCTTCCGCTTTCGTCACGTTTTTATAATAAACACGCGCGCACACACACGTATAAACACATGCACATTAATGATATAAAAACAAGTGCGGGCTTGCTCGCGATATCTATATACAGAAGTATATATTAGTCGCTACTGCTGCGGTGCTCGCGAAGCTTTCGTAGAATTATCGTTACATTATGTATGCGTGTGTGTGTGTGTGTGTGTGTGTGTGTGTGTGTGTGTGTGTGTGTGTGTGTGTGTGTGTGTGTGTGTGTGTGTAGGTGCGATTACGCGAATTCTGCAATATTTGACACTCTCCGCTCGCGCCTCGCTCCGAAATGTGCCATGTATATATGAAACCAAACAACGCGCTGCTGCACGAGACGCGTCTTGTGATCTTGAACTGCGGCACGTCACTCCGCGTCCGCGCGCGGCGAAGCTCCGAATATACGCGCAGCTGACGCTCCCCGCGCTGTACTGCTGCTTTCTGCCTGCGCTTTCTTGACTCGCGATGTATAGCATACGTATAATAGAGAGACATTAAATGTATATAACACGCGCCGCTCGGTGCTATACAATCGCAGGTGCGTCTTTTCATCGTCGTATATAAATGAGAACGACGATATATATTTTGGGAGATTTCGCCATTAATCGGAGGCGCAGCTCGCGTGTATATACGCCTAAAGTCGAACCATAATATAAACTTGAGGAAAAGTAGAGGGAGGGGGG
>CACVKI010142667.1:0-16867 GCA_902732785.1 Trichogramma evanescens | reverse complement strand
GTGTAAGAAAATTTCGACTATTTTTCGAGAGACGTAACGCCGTCGCCGCGTTTCATGGCCGGTATAGATTCAGTTCAAGTTCTTCTTCGTCTCTGGTGTACACATATATAACGCGTGTAGGTACACGCGAGTGGAGGATACATATAACATTTTCTGGCGACCGATCAAAATCTCTCTGAATTGGGTACGTGTGTTCTGCGCAGTGTTTCGAATGCGATATACATTTATCTCTCCTTTATTATTCAAGAGCCTTAATCAGAGAGAGAGAGAGAGAGAGAGAGAGACAGGTGCCGTGTAGTCGACCCATATTTCGCGGTGCGCGCTTTTAAATAGCAGACCACCAATATTTTAGCTCTGATACAATGAAAAGACTTGGGCATCGAGCGAGTTTTTAGTTTTCACTATTTATGTATATGAATGATAAATGAAATCATTTAAGAACAATAATATTACAACATTTTCATATGCGCGGAGTGACGTATGACCGAGCTCTCTGGTGCCACGTACACGTGTGGGAGGTCTTACGAATAGATGAATAATAGAAAATGAACATAGACATATATGCAGCGCCGAGCCATAAGTTCGAGAACTATCATACATATAGGTGTAACGACGCGACAATTATAAAACAGACCGGCTATTATGAACGACCGTGTCTCCCGCTGCCTTTTATATTCTCTTTGATATATCTCTGTGTTGCGTACTATACGTATTCTACATGCGTATACGTACGTTCGTAATGTCATGCAATGTAAACACACGTACACACACACACGCGCGCGTGCGTACGTGTGTGTGCGACGTCTCCCAAGTGAGTGGGCGGAAGCAAAAAAAAAAAAATCCATACGTCGCAAGCTTAGCAACTATACTACATAAACGCGTACATTATGATTCTCGATTGTTCCGATTCCCCTTGACTTTTTCGCTCGTTTGAAATTAAAGTTTTTTATATGAATCATACTTACCGAGCGTTTATTTTATTATTGCTACCTCGTCGTATCTCACTCGCGGCACGCGGAAAAATTGATCAAATCGACGGTGCAATTTTCGGCTGATATGCTGCTGCAGTTCTTTTACATACGCCGATCGCAGATAGATGTAATGCGCTTCCTGTTCTTATTTTATGCGTTTTATTTCAAGGATGTACCATAGCGATTTTTTGATTTATTGAAAAGAGGCGCTGTCTCGATCGATTCATCGTACACTGTAAACCCAAAAGTATTACTATTTCACGGCGAATTTTATGCTTTTGGGTTTTGAGTGTATAGAAATGTATTTGTGGATAAAATTTCGGCTCGTTTTACCGCGTGGAATCAAAGATATTCGATGTCAAAAATCAATAGTTCAACGTGTATTTTATCGCGCTGAATCGAACGTATCAATGTCAAAAATCGATAATTTTAGGGCGATGCCACGAAATAGGTGGTTTTGGAATCGTAGGAAAAATTTGATATATGAAGACTTTGATAAAAAAAAACTAATAGAAGATCTATCATATTATTCTAATTGTTATCTTGAAAACTTGATGTCATTCACCACGCAGTTGTTGAAAAATGTTGATGTAGAAACATTGCGATAACAAAAATTTGAATTTTTGACTTGAAAAAATATTTTTTTAAGCATTCTTGAATGATTTTAAATAAACTCTAAAATCGATTGTTCTCAATAAGTACACAAAAACTTCAAACAATGCATCTTTGAATGAACTCTACGAAAAAGTTACAAAAAAAACAAAATTCTGAGAATTTGTCAAAGAAAGCGTATGAATTCTTTCAAATTTTTTCTAAACTAATTATACCTAGCTGGTACATCCTCAATCGAGGATGTAAATTGACATTGAATGTAACGAATCATTTCCTCTCGTGATTTTTATTAAAAATTCAAGCAATTTGAATTGTATAACGACGATTCTTCGATAGATTATTTCACAATAATTATACACTTCGGCAAAAGAATCAATTTTTCATAACAATTCTCATAATTATTTTCATAAATTTAAATCACCGGCTCATCGGTTCACACGTCTCAATAACACTCGTTAACCCGCGTACAAGTTAACTTTCAAAATTTGTCAATAACAACATTATAGCAGCCTATACAGAACGTCTATCACAGAGGTCTCGATCGGGACGACAGTTGACATTAATCGAGATCACAGTTAGGCCACGCTCGATCCTATCTGTGTACACCATCGACTTTCAATAATTTCAATTATTTCGATTCTCGCTCAATAGCCATGGCCGATCAACGAGTACCGACCAGCCCGGCTGAACCCGCCGACGACAATAACAAGACCGAGCAGGCCGCTGCAGAACTGGTAAAAGTGTCATCGTCGCCGTTCATCGCGCGCGTATAGAAAACGAGATTAAAGGTTTTTCTTTTTTTTTTTTTTTTCGGTAATTTTCCCAGGACGAGGCCGAGGAGAAGGATCCCGCGACGCGGATGCGCGAGTGGAGCGAAGGCCTCAACGCCGCGCGGGAATGGAAAAACCTGAGGGGCCCGGCGCTCAACGAGTGGACCAAGAAACAGGCCAAAGCCCTCATGAGCATCACCAAAGACGTGCTGAAAACTGGCCGGCCCGGGAACTTGAAGAATCTGGCCATCGAGAGGCCGGAGCTCGAGCAGCCGATCGACGATCCGGAATACGAGGAGAGAAAGAAGAAGCGAATGGCGGAAATCAAAGAGATCTGGAAAAGGGAGGAGTCTTTCAAGCCCAAGAGGTGAACGAGATGATTTTTTTTTTTTCGTCGTTGTTGTTGACTGTTGTGACCGAACGATATTTTGGTATAGGACGGATCGAGAGGAATTCAAGTGGGATAAAAACAGTGTCGAGTATAAGAAAATTATGGATAGTAAACGCGATTACTTGAAGAGGTCGGATAAGGAACGTTGGGAGAAGTTTAGGTAATACGTTTCTTTTTTTTTTTTTCTTCAACGATATTATAGAGTTTTGATCGTCATCGACTCGAATAAACTAAACTTTTGTGCGACCTCGTATTATTCCAGGACGAGCTTGAAAGAGGACGTGGACATTAAAGAAGCAGCGGGGTGAGCATTTTTCGGTATCATCATCCGAGTTCTTATCGCGATCGCGAGTAAAAGTATTTATTTATTATTTTTTTTTTTTTTATGCTCTGCTCTCTTATCGGGGACTCGGGCTCGGGGCTCGAGGAAATTTTTCGAATTCGCGAATCGATAATAAAAAATAAAAAAAAACCATTCAATCAACGAACTTTGCGGCTGTTTTTTTTCTCTCGCGATTAAAAATCGCCAACGAAGCGCAACGACGGGCGGGCGACGAGTGCACCGCACAGCACTCTATAATACTATATACACGAGGCTCGTTGCAGCGAGCTCTAGATTTAGTCGAGTTTTCGAGCCCCGAGGTCATTGCCTTCGCGCGCGCGTTAGAAGCTAAAATATAAACGTCGAGTCCGAGAGCCGCCTCGAATCTCTCTGTACTTTTTGATAATGTTACATATATATAAAGTATAAACACGCTGACGCGTATAAGCTTTTATTTAAAATGTCAAAACGAAAAATCGCTCCGAAAATCGAGTTGCGGTAGCGCCTGTATACACCGCAACCCTATCGACCTCGTGTGTGCGTGTGTGTGTGTGCGTTTCTTGACTCCTCGGACCTCGAATTTCGACAGTCTCAGTTGCGCGCGGATTATATACTTACAAAAAGGTGGCGCTTGTCGTCGTAAGACATCGTCCCAGCAGAGAACCAACACATACATCGTATCTGTGACTGTGGTACGCGTTCTCGTCTGCGTTCATAACCCGCGAAATAGACGTGACGAGTGTACATATTCCCTATACCACCCACTGTATTACTGTTTGTATACATAAACTCGTTGGCGTGTATAAACAGAAACAGAGTCTCTCGCCGTATGATAGTGCTTTCCAAAAAGGAGGTGAAAAATTTCTGCGTTCGCGTCGGTGCGTGTCCGTCGTCGTCGTCGTCGTTGCCATTGAAACTTTGCGCGTTTATGCAACAACCTTATAATTCCTCTTCTGCGTGCGTGCCCGAGTGTCGAGTCGAGTCTATAGTCGAGAGCCAGAAATTCGAGAAATTTTTTGTTTGCGTAATGGCGTCGACTGATGGTAAGTTTTTTTGTGTGGGTTGTGTGAGTGCGTGCGCGTACGTGTGTGTGTGTGCCTTTTTTTCTGCCAAAAACTGGGCATTAATTTATTTTTCGTTTGATTGAAAACAGAAACTCCCCCGTCGTCGACGGACATCAGTGCTGAAACCAACAACGCTGCCAATATTTTGCCGGAAGCCACACAAGTAAATATACCTTATAACCTTAAACACGTTTATTTGTTGTAATCAAGCCCTCTGATCGATTAAAAAAAACTTATATCGTCGTTGCAGAAGGCCGCGACTGTGACAGAAGAACCGACTCCGGCACCAAAAAAGTCGCGTGTCGAAATACAATCCCTGCCAGCCAGACAGTACTTGGACCTGACCGTGGTACCGATATTATTGCAAGCGCTGTCCAGTTTGGCCAAAGAGAGACCACCGGATCCCATCAATTATCTGGCCTCGTATCTGTTGAAAAACAAAAGCCAGTACGAAGTCAGTGGAACTCCGTCGAATAATACTCAGTGATGATAGGATACCAAGAGTCGTCTGATTGTGCATATAAATAAATTTAAAAAAAAAAAATGAAAAAACTTTGTGTGGCAGATCATATCTGTGTGTGTTGCGTGAGAGAGTGTGTGTTCTTGCCTTTTGACAAAATTCGATTCGGTTTGTTAAGCTACGAGAAATGTGATTTTATAATCGAGCAATTTAACTAATTTTTTAAATGCCCAAAGGCAATATCTCTAACTAATTCATGTATTGATATAAGTAGACGTAAATAAATTTTGAAAAATTATAGAATTTATGCTCACGATTCTTTGTGTATCATGGAAAATGCATCATACTGTTTGTTGAAATATGTCATACACTTTTAATTACGACAATGATCGATTACACATTTTTATATTACAATATCTCATAGAATTTTTTAATTATTAAATAAAATATATTTATATATAACATCATCTGGACGCAATATCAATGATATCACAAATATTACAAAAGTTTTGGTTTGTCGACGTACTGCTTGCCATGATGAATGATGGTTGCAAACGTACCGCCGACCATTGCACCCCAAAATAGCATGTAGAGAAGAATCTCTGTAGTGTACCTTGATGGCAATATCATATGAGCAATCAACATTGATGTAGCTACTAAAAGTACTAAGGGGAATGTAGCATATCGCCAGTTTCTCTCTGTTTCCAAAGGACATGTTACCGCTGCGCACTCTCCATCTCTTACTGTATATCTACCCAAGAATAGATTGATTGCATCCTGAAAAACATTTATAATGTTTTACTTATTACCAATTACTATTTGAAATATTCTGTTTGTAATAATCATTACCTGACGAAAACCATCAGCAAAGTTATTTTTGTAGTATCTCGTGAGAGAATTGACACCGTCTTTCAATACACCATATTTAGTTCTTTTACCAGTTCTTGTGAAATCAGTTTTCAAAGCACTAGTTCCTGAGTATTGAGTACTTATTATATCAGCATTATCAGCCCAAATCTATAATTAAGATATGATATAATTATAATTTATTTATATTTATAAATAAAGTATACAATAAAATCAATATTAAATTTATTCTAAACTCATTGCCTTTACATAAAAACAATCATTTGTTAAATAATTTTAAGTAAACTGACCTGCTTAAATAAGTATTCAAAAGAAGGATGCTCATCCACATTTCTTGCAATTTCCAACTTGGATAAAGCATCTGAAAGAACTCTCTTTGCCAGCATACTTTGTACAACATTTGTTCTATCTAAACAATCGATACAGTTTGTTCGAAATACACCATCCTGAACTGAAACCAGAACACCATCTCTGGTTAAAAGGAAGTAACCCATTAATTCTTGATCTTGAGCAAGACGAGCCATTAAAATGTCTAGCCGATGCCATTGCATCTTGCGACATTCTGCATGGAAGTCAAAAGCTTCGTATCTTATGTTTTGATTTCTCAATTCTTGCACTGTTTCTTTATACGCTCTCTCTAAATTGGCTTCTGCTCCTTTTTGATCAATCAGATTGACTAGTATTTGCTTGCCATAGAGAAATATTTGACTTTCAAAATGCCTTGCAGCTGACACTAAATGATTTTCATTAGGTATCAGAGCAGGTTTTGGCTTTAATTTTAAATTAGGAGCTTGCTGCCAATAAAGGGGAATGGAACCACGAGTTTGAACAAATGAGCTTTTACTGCCATTGGCTTCAATAATCTGTTCTGTTTCGACAAAATTTGCCACATTGCCATTGGCATCAATTCCCCTGCAGAACAATCTTGTTCCTGCTCTTTGAATTGATCGTCTTGATACGATTCCCCAATTGAAGGAAATGCCATTGATAACAATAGTATTTAAAGATATGAAGCCATGAATAATAGGAAGGCAGAACTTTTGGAATTCAGATCTGCTTGACAATTCATGAAGTAAATGTGAGTTCCAGATAAATCTTGAGTCTGCTCTTTCATGAAGTGGACTCTGCAACAATCATCAATTAACAATTGCACTATACTAATTGAAATGCCTTAAAATTATTGATAAGTACCTGGAGAAAATCTGGTGTTGTATTATGAAGCCTCTGCATGGTATGACTCAAGTCGTACGTGTAACTGAAGTAAAAATGCGGCGTGCTCAGCACCAGCTTGATCATGTCCAAGTACGACGAGTTGTGACGCTGCTGCTTCTCGTCCAGATGATACATGGATCTGGAGAACGGTATGACATTGGTGGACACGATCTTGTAGACGTCCTGATTGGCGATCGTTCCGACTTTCTGGGCATTGTCGATGACTATCAAGTACGGACAGGCGAGCAAGCGAACGATCCCGACGATTCCCCAGATCTTGCGTCGGCTCGCCGTTTGTGGAATTTGGCTTGGATTGGCAACTGCAATAATTGGTAACAATCAAAGGTCATCGGTTGGCGTTCGCGTAAAAAAAGTGTTTTTTTTTTTCTTCGTAATTACCTTGGGAATGAATCGAGTGCGATACCCTATCAATGACCAGCAAAACTTTTGTTCTCACTGGCTCGATGTAAAACTTATCGGGCGTTGCGTATCTATCGAGGAAAAAAAAAGCGAGATTCATGTTTATTGTATATAGGCAATTATTAACGTAAGAGACCCGCGCGCGAGTCATTCATTAATGTTACTTTAAAATGTCTGCATCTCTTCTGCTGAAAAAAATACTCACAAGTAAAGTTCATCGTAAACGTCGACGTTCGAAGCCATATTTTCTTCTTACAAGTATTATTTTTCCGTGAATCCACTCGACGTTTTTATTTCACTTAAAAAAAAAGAAATGCGTCTCGGCCGCGGATCAGTGCGGTTAAGAGAGAAGAGAGAGAGAGAGAGATGTCCAGTGGTTCTCGCGAATCCGCGCTTTGATCGATACGACAAAACTCTTTTTTGCCTTATTTTCTCGAGCCAACACTGCACCAAATTTTTCGTCGCAACTCTAACGATATTTTAATTTAACGAGACACAGCGTCAGACACAGCAGAAGCTACTACACATCCATGCACGGGAGGCCCATTTGACGCGCGTCGTGTATAACATACGCCCGCGTCGTACAACACGGAGCAAGCAAGTAAGTATCTACGTGTATTTCGCGTAGCAGCAGCAGCAGCAGCAGCTAAGCAGGCAAGTTCTGCAGCGACGATGATGTCACTCCACCTATAGCGCAGCTCGTCGCACGCATATTACACACCGATAAAAACACACCGACACCAAGTCACAACGTCTGCCGCATTAATTAAAGAGAGATAGAGAGATTACGATTACGGAGTTGTAAGTACACCTTCTGCGGCTCGTGATATAACCAGTCATTAGATGTCACTTTCGAGTACAGGTATGTAATGGCATTACAATCCAAGTTTTAGACTAGAACCTTTATCTTAGACCGCGCGCCAACACGTATGAGGAATTTAAATCGCCGCAGTACAATCGATTCTATCTTAACGCGACGTACGTACGTTTCTCTAATATATCTGTGTTTAATTGGGAAAATGATTACCGTGAATTTTGATGAATTTAGAAAGTAAGTAATGATAACCTCAAGTCCGAGTGACCCCCCCAACCACCCCGTTATTGACTTAACGCGTGTGAAATAAAATAAAATAAAATCAACGCGTACGTGTATACACGCATCGCAATTTTCGGAGTCGGATTTTCGCGAAGCGCGAAACTATCGACGGTTGGTAAAATCACCGCGGCAATTTATCCGTATATAATACACATCGCGAATTATCGGGCCTTTAGCACATAACGCACGAGTGGCCGCGTGTGCGTCATGAATTTATATACGAGTACAACAATTCACGAGGGAGATGCTACTACCTATACTCGGCGTATGCTTTTTATTGGGCCCACACTTTGAGCTCCGCGTATCTCTTATTGATAGTCTAGTCCCGTACATAATACGGTGCGTGCTGTGCCTATAGAATTCAAAAGTACTGGGTCAAACTCTTTCTCTTCGTTCAAAATACGTATAAATAGTACCATAAGAAAGAAAAGACACAGTTACGGTAAGTTGAAAAAAGACAATAGAGCCGTTTTGTATGTATGGGTATAAAATTCGATACGCGATATAATTTATGAAAACTCGTATGTGCGAGCCAAGAGTCGCGATCGCGTGTCATCGAGCAATCCCCGCTGATTTTAAAAAATGTATAAATTATGAAAAAAAATGGTGCATCGATCGCGTGTACTTTTTTTTCAGTCCGTAATAATCGCACACACAAGGTGAAGAGTAAAAAAAAAAAGTCAACTCCATGATAAATGCGGGACAAGATCATCGTCGCCTGCACATGTGTCTTTAGCTATATATGTATTTGTGCAGAAACCGTGGCAAAGCACAGCTGCTGCCGTTTATTATAAAGGCTCGTGTATATAGGGGCTTTCTCTCTTTTGCGCGTTGGGTTGTATATATATACAATAACACACGTATAAGTATATATAGGAGTCTCTGTATATATATATATATATATATATATAACAAAAGGTGTTATAGAGGTGTTTGCGCTCGCCTACGCAGGATCGCTGCTCCGATGATCGACGCGAATGAGTTGAGGCGAAAAAAGTAAAAAGTAAAGAAAAAAATAATAAATACAGCATCGCGGGCGCGCGCGCGCGTCACGTTAAAGGTACCTATAATATCGATATGCTCGATGTCCTCTGTGTCTGCATGCTTTGCCGTGTGCAAAACATCGTCGTGCAACACGAATGTATAGATCGCTCATAGTTATATTTTCACGAGCATAGAGCAGCAGCAGCAGCAGCGGGTATATAACGGCAGAGAGACGAGAAGTTAAGTGGTAGGGGTAGATATATATAGCTATAGCAGTAATGGTACCGACCTCGCATAGTAGCGCGGCACTTCTAGTTGCTGCAGCCAGCCGCGATTCGCCGCGCAAGCTTGGCTTTGACTCTAGCTTCGAGTCTGGCTCTGACTCTCGTCGGGTCCGCACACACGTAATTCGCGTCGCGTTAAAGAGTTTTAAGAGTCGCGTGCAGCAGCAGCAGCAGCAGTGGCTGAGTCGCCGTCGTCGTCGTCGTCGTCGTGCACTCGGTGTATGTGTGCGGTGAGTGTCCATGTGTGTGAGAACCTCGTGACTGTGTGTGTGCGCGTGTGTGTGTGTGTGCATGCGTGGTGCGGACACCCAAGTACACTAGTGCCTTTAATATATATATATATATATATATATATATAACACAAACACAGGCGCACAAGAGAAGAAAATTCATATAACACAAACACACACACGCGCGATTATTATAGGTCTATTATATCTATATAGTGTGTGTGTACCTAGAAGAGCCAGAGCAGAGCCAGAGCGTATACAACACAACACCGAGCAATCGTCGTCGTCGTCGTCGTCGTCGTTGTCGTCGATGACGACGTCGTCCATTATTGTGTTGCTGCGTCGCGTTGTAGTTTTATGGCACGGGCTACTGGTCGCAAGGAACGCATGTAAGTAATAAAAAAGAAAAAAGTTTGTTAGTCTATGTAAGTAAAGGCTGGTGTTAACCCTAGGCGCGTCGTGTATGTGTGCGTGCGTGTCTCTCTGCGTGTATACCCACACAGACAGACATACGATCGCAAGTGCAAAAGAGAAATAGATATCTCTCCGTCGTCCAAGTTGTATATTTTCTATATATTGCGACTTATTAGAGTGCAGCTATACGTGCGAGTAAGAAGTGAGAACGAGAAAAAGCTTCGTGTGTGCATTTAGAATATACCAGTTGTAGCCTGTAGCTTTTCAATTTCGTCGTCGTATCTCTTCGTCGTGTGTGTCTCTCTGCAGTGTATGCGTGTGTGTAATCTCATGGCTGCTGCTGCTGCTCATGTTGCTGCACGTTGTGTGTTACATGATTGAACGCGAGCTGCTGCTGCTGCTGCTATGCGCGCGTGTGTATATATGTGTGTGTTGTAGCTATATAATAGAGAGTGAATGAGCCTTTGCGCTATAATTGTTTCTCCTCGTCGTCGTCGTCGTTTGTGCGAATGTAATATTAGTCTCTATTGCATGCGCCGTGTGTTACTGTATGTGTGTGTGTGTGTGTGTTGCCTGCGAAATCATCATCAACTCGACGTTCTCAACGTCGCCGCCGTCGTTTCTCGTTATTATACATAATCTCGTATTATTCCCACATCGAGTCTGTGTATGCATGACAAGAGATAGATATACAACGCGAAGAAAAAAAACTGCAACTGCAAAAAAAGAGTAATAATAATGTTGTGAGCTATCCGATTCGATCTAGATAAACGTTTAATCGTTATACGCTGCGCGAAGAATTGGCAAAACTCTCGGACGCACGTCATCATCATCATTATATGTACCTATACAACCCGTGTATGCGCGCGAGACTGTTGTATCATGTGCTGCAGTTTATTATTATATACACGGGGAAAGGTTTTGCTCTCGAAACGTGATGCAGAGTACACGCCAAAACCCGGTGCGCCATCTACTCATGAAATGAGATTAACGCTCGAAGTTCGCCAATCCACGCATCATGAGAGTTGGTGCGCACTGCTCTATGTTTTACGATGCGTCCGTGCATTTCACATCAGCGTGCATGCATTGCGTTTCGTGATGCGCGCACGCTAAAGCGTCATTCGTGCGGACGTATCGTAAAACATAATTCTCTATACCATCCTCTAATTGAATTATATATACATATATATCTATTATGTATTCTATTTAATTTTATATTATATATAATACATTACCCAAATGAAAATTCGAGTGAAAAAGAAATGGTTTTTATTTTATAAAATACAAAAATACAAAAATGTAAAGATATAATTAAAGTTAAAATACATGTCTTCCTATGATAAAATTTCGTACAGTTTTATCATCTGTATACAAAAGAAAAGGAGTTCTTAAAACTAAATCTTCATACCTTATTTTTATATGAAGATCAATTTCTTTTACACAGTAAGCGAACAAATGTTTATCAAACCCGACAGTTTTTAAAACCGAACAATGAAAAAAGATTTGACCATTTATTTCAGAGACTGCAGAGATCTTGCCGAATTCTGGAAATTCTCCTTTTACATTAATAAGAACAACGGTGCCTTCTTTATAGGTGCAATCGTTAACAACGACTCGACTTAAAAAGTACTTTTTTATTCCAGAATTCGTAACATCTATGAAGTCTGTATCTATGGTTTTTTTTCCATATTCAATATAATAATCTTGATATTTCGAAAAGTTTACAGACATTATACTTAGTTGATATCTTTTGGCTATACTAATAAGAATATTTTTACGTGAACATGACGATAGTGCAATGGCCTTTAAAGATTTGTGTTTTGATTCACATCGCATAGTTGATATCTTACTCAATGGACCATTTGATAAAAGGACTCTTACGTAATGCAGTAAGATATGATATTTCCCCGTCAAGTCACCAAACATACTTATATACATTGAGGTAAACTCTGTGATTATTACACCTAATTGAGCGACATGAGAATCTGATAATTTCGGGGCTGAAACCAAATCAATCAGTTCACGCAGTTTTAAGTATAGGGTCCAAGCTTGATTGCCCGAAGGAACTTTACAACCAACTATAATACAAAAATATCTGGTAAAAAATAAAATCTCAGATCCAGACATTTTCATCCTGCCATTATTTTTCAAGTATTCTAAATTAATTCCCAGAGGGATATTACTCGATTCGAATCCAAATTTGATACTACTTAATCGAAAATTAAGGAAATCAATTGTGAATAACTTATCCTCTAAAACTAATTTTAATATTATTTTACACATTGTTCTACTGCAAATACCTTCATAAACGTCATGTAATATATCTACGTACATATTAGTAATTACATGAAAATCTTTTATCTCATTAAATACGCATGGTTCCTTTATACCACTCCTGAAATTATCAATACATTTAACATCATTTTCATAACTATCTATAGTTCGTAAGAATTTTGAATTTTCTCTGATCATTCGTGGGATAATTTCTGGATAAGAATAACATATTCGGCAGAAAGTAGTATTGTGAAAAGATTCAATGAAACCGAGCATGCCATTCAGACCCAAATTATCTCCCGACACGATTGATGTAATAAAATACACTTTATAACATTTATTTTCTACTTGGACTTCAATGCCGTTTTCGCGTAAGTCATTGATTTCATCTATCGTATATTTAAATATTGCCTTGTTGCCATATAATTTTCTATGATTAGAAAAATATAAGTCACTTAAAATAATACTACTTATTTTTGAAGCATAACTAGGTGGCAAGCAAGGGATAAGGACATAATTTGCTCCTACTTTATTTTTACCAGCATGAGCCCCCATACCATTTCCCATTTCAACGTCATCTGAATAGAAGAAGAGCGGCAGATATAACTGTTTTTTATCAGTTTTTTTCAATTGGTTTTTCCACAGACTACCCTGTACGAAATTTTCCAACACTTTTTTTTTCTGAACAGAGTTCATGTATGAAATTGTATTTTTAAATAACCCTTCAACCTGGAGTAACTGTTTCAATGATGACTTTAAAGGAATATGAACTATTTTGACAACTTTTTCTTGGTGTTGAAGGATTGTACCATCAACTTTAGTACACGATTTTGTCCCAATCTTTAACTCTTCAGGAGGTGTATACAACTCATATTTTATCAACATATTTTCACGTTTATCAGGCGTTTCAACGAAATCGAATGGGTTTTTAAAACGATTAAAAATTGAATCGATTTCATTAGAAATATCTTTTGACACTGCATTACTTAGAGCAGACTGGACGGTGTCCCGTAAGAGAGTATTATATTTGTGCGAAATGAACGTGGAAAACTCATTGATAATTTCGTCGACATCAGATTTTGACAACCTAGTATTCGAAAATAACCCACAAATAATATTTAACACGTCTTTTTCTAAACTCATTGTGCTTATAAACAAATATTTAAGAATTGAACGAATTACAGAAAATTTATTTTTCGGGTAAGATACGCGCTTTTTTTGTTAATCCCAGTGATGCACCCAACAAATCAGCCTGACGTTTTGCTACATTTTTTCTAATCTTACGAAATAAATAGATGTTTGTTTGGATAAAGGTCCAAACATACGCGCACCCTACTGGATATGCTATTTGTGAAACTAACATAAACTTAAAATTAAAGTCTATGGCCTCAATCAAAGTCGTAAAAGAGTATATATTTTTTTTTATCACTGCGTGATAACACGTTATTTCTCTTAATTTTCCGCAAATAACTACATACGGCTGAGGGCTGTTGATACCGTTGTCAGTGTATTCTTCGTCACACTTGTCGACTAATTTGGTCAATTTATCATGACTCTGAAAATATATTTAAATATAAAACATGTACTTTACTAAAAAAAATTAATAATTTGTGACTTTTACCAGAACATGTTGAAGAAAAGAAGTAATTTTATCATTTTTAGAAATTGTCCAGGTTGATCCCTTCGGATGCTCCGTTTTGCGAATAGAATGTTCAATAGTCCAAGGTAAACAGAATGCGGCAATTGAAAATTTGGCAGCTGCGTTAAAACAATTTTATATTTATAACAATTGAAACAATGATATAATGGATTTCTAAGGAGTAAAATAAAAATTAACAATTTAATATTATCATACCTGAATCCGTTGGAAAAACGTCCGAACTTATCAAAATATTTGCAAATGACTTTGGATCGAGTAATGAATTCTCAAAGTCATAGCTAGTAGTTCCTTCTGTAATTTTGGCGTTCTTTTTTGCTGCGAGAATAATTCCTTCCTGAATGGATTGCCACTTCGAGTTTAATAGCTCGACGGTCGGAATTTCATAAGCTGAGTATTTTTTATGAAAATCTAAATTAATCTGAAAAGTATAAAATACACATGTAATCAATAATTTTAACAAATATATTGTTTAACAAAAATATGTTCAAAATCGATCAAAAAACTCACTAATTCAGGACATATAAAAGTTTTCAAAATGCAGTAATCATCTAAAAACTGAATCCCATTCTTTGAAAATTGAGCTTGTCTGTAATCAAAGCTTAATTCCCAAGCTTTTCGTACTTCCGTCAAATCTTCATCAGGTGTAACAATTTTTTTTAAACAAGATATGTCAATAGTAACCTCTGATGTAGTCAAATCTGAAAAACGATTTCGATTAATGTAATAATTATTGTCACCAATACATTCTATAATTAAATACCTTCAGCAGGCTTTGGGTTTTTCTGTGCAATTTCCAATAGGTATGCTATATGAATCAATGTATTATGTTTTTTTAGATACGATCGATAAAGAATGCCTGTTGTGTTGACTCTCTCTTCACTATCAATGGTATATCCGTGTTCGTAGTATAAAAATTTGGGCTCGTCTGTAAATATCTCTAGTATTTCTTCGTTTAATCGTTTGAATTTTGCGGTACTTATGCTGGAAAAAAGTCATATTAAATTAGATCGGAAAAGAATAAAATAAAGTATGTGATGTACACTTATGAGAAATATTTAGAGAATTTTTTTACTCGTGTTGACATTTAGTGATCTAACTAGAGTCTATCTAGAGTCTTTTAAAACCTAATTCTCGACTATAACGATGTATGAAACAATTTAACTGACTGACTTCTGCTTTTTTATTATTTTGAACATCTCAAAATTGTGGAAAATAGAAAAATTTTCTTCTGCACTTACGAGAAAGGATTTGGGGATTTATAATTAAGAGCAAATTCTTCGTCTATTATAATGCTGCATAACATGTTTCTGAAATTAGTGAGATCTTGATAATAAGCCCATCGGTATAAAATAACATTACCCCAAAAGCATTTTCTGTCATCTAGCAATCGAAAAAGTCTCTTGTTTTTTGTAACTAAATACAAAGGAAATACAAAGAAACGTTTTTAAGTTTAGAACATATATTCAGAAACAGGAAACTTCAATAAATTTGTTTACTTTCGGTGTATTTTTCTTGATAACTATATAATTTTTTTAAATTTTGCTTAACATCATTACTAGGATTAGTAACATTATCTTCGACTAAACTTATTATTTTCTCTATATCTATATCTTGAAATTCGTCCATATTTACTTCTGAACTTAAATTTACTTCCTCGACCTCTATTGTAGAGATAGTGCTCAAACTGAGTTTATAAAATTTAAAAAATTCTTTAAATTTATTTCGAGCCTCATTCTCATCTATAATTTTGTTTATTTCTTCCTCCGTCAATATAATAAAATTTTCATAAGTTATATTATTTTCTAAAATAAATAAAAACATTAATCATTAAAGTAGATCACATAAATTATTTTTATTTATTTATAAAATTTTGAACTTGAAATAATTTTTTTCGTGAGTAATTAAATAATTGGAATCTATGTTTAGCAAATTTTGATAACTTCAAAAATTAATGCAATTGTATATACGAAATATGAATGTAAATAATAATCACTTTTTTGTACGTAAAAACCATATCAAACTTCATTGTCGACTTCAAAATTTCACGAAAATAATAAAATAGTACGTAGCAATAGATAAAAGTTAAAGGCTCAGAATAAAAAATTGTTTGAATTCTCTGATAACGAAAATTACTAATAGATAATATTGATACGTAGAATAAGGAATTATTGTTGTTTTTCCCTTCCATTGAAATAATTCAATTCAAGTTCGACTTAAAAGAGTTGTCATAAGTGAGATTTCTATATTAATAGTTATAACTATCAACAAAATGTTGACTAGACCTCTTCTCTTTTTTCATTATAATTCATTAGCATAATTATCAACTGTTAACACTCTCACATTCTATCAACGATTTCATTAACTACTTAATGTTATCAAACGATTTTTTCTAGTATAGGTCTCGCTACATCGATAATTTTACTCTCTCTACTTTCGATCGCTTTAGTTACAAAGGTCAATGTTTTTGGCTAAGTTAGGTTAATATTTTAATACTTTCAGCGATTACACTCATTAATTCTACAAATAAAAGTGGCATCAATACCTACCATAAAACTTGTAGCAAAGGTGATCTAATTTCCAGTTGATTAACAGGGCATTCACTTGAGGGTCCATTGCAAATGCTTTATAACGTACAAGTTGCCAAATATTCGTTCGAGTGTGCACGACAAAAGACGGTGCACGCACAGAAATGCGTGATGCCGAGAGCATCGAAAAACATAGAGCGGCGCCGCATCAAGTTGTAACGTGCATGCTACGCGAACGCTGGTGCGCGCGCGCCCTCTTACGACGCATCAATATCGTGCACGACGTTTTGCGAGCAAAACCTTTCCCCGTG
>CACVKI010142665.1:0-21791 GCA_902732785.1 Trichogramma evanescens | reverse complement strand
TTTATTATGTACTATAACATACCAAAAGCGCGTCAAGATCGGTGACATACGTGCGGACGAAAATTTAAAAAAGTATTATTTTGACCCATATAATTGTTTTTCGAGATTTTTATTGTTACTTGTTACTGTTGAAATTGCTTCAACACACGCTTTTTACGTTATAATAGAGTTTTAAACACTCACCTACATAGATTCATCGTATGTGTTCAATGATATAAACTGAAAATCCAGTAAATTTAATGCGTTACGAATAATGCAGTTGCTCGTAAAGCGTAAAAATACTCGATTAAAATTATATTCAGACAGAAGCAAAGCTCTCTCTCTCTCTCACTATGCAGTATAGTAAATGTTGGCATGTGTTTGTGTGGACCGAGCTCGGGCAGCGTCAGACTTGTTCTCCTGCACTTGATCCAATAGCTATTGTTTATAATTGAAATTCGTTATTGCGCAGCAAGTGATTCAATTTTCATTTATTAGCGTGTATATCGAGTCAGCTGTTCGCAGCTCGAAAGCGTCACTACTACTATACGGCTCTCGTACTGTATATTATGATTGCGCTTGGCGCGCGAGTCATGATACGATGAATATGAACTGGTGTGCATTGTAATTTACCCGCATGCTGTTGCATCTATCACGGGTCAATACTCGTGCGCATTAAGCTTTGATATCATAGAGCCCGGTGGTGGGGGGATATGGCGCACCTGCGATCCGCGCAGGGCCAGTCTTAATGAGATACTTGGCAAACAAATCTAATTATATATTCATTCTCTGTGTACGTGGGTCTCTCGCAATCTCGTTCATTCTGCGGTAAGCAAATACTCTTGCAGCCAAGTGCGACTACAAATCCATAATTGAAGCGTCCCGTGGCAGCTTGACACTTGAAAGAGCAGAACAGAAGCAGCGGCAGCGGCGACTAGCGCGAGCCTAGACTCCAAACATGCACGCTCGGAGAGCCCACACAGAGGCAGATCACAGTCGTCAGCGCGGAGAGAGCTCCCAGCCCCGTGCTTACGTAAGCTTGATAAAGCAACCGCACAGTCTAGTGCTGCTGCCTGCACATACACACCTATATAGACACTCACACTTGCATATAGATATATAGAGCTACGGTGCACGTGCTGCAGTTATCTCGCTCGCCTCTACGATCCACACTTGTACGGCTGCCCGCAGCTCGAACCGTTACTGCTCTCTTCTGCACTGCCAACCAGCCAGCCAGCCCCACACGTACATTTTGACGAAAAACGAGGGAAAAAAATTCATTTTGTTCCGGCGTAGCTGATTTTTCGCCAGCTTGCCTAACTCTACCCTCTTTAGCGATACCCTCTTTCTCATCGCGGCTGGGTTTTGCTCTTTCGCACGGACTCGACTTGTTTTCGCCCGTCCACGCTTCCTACTGCTCCCTCGCAACTGCTGAGGTAATGAGAAATTTAAATAGTCTAATTAACGGTTGCTCTCTCCCTCTTGTTTTTTTACTACTCCGTTTTTGCCCGCTCCCGAATAAGCTACGCGCGTATGTCTCTTTCGTTTTCTCACTGGCGCTTCTTTGACCTGACGAAAGCAGTATTCCGCGCGTCTATATGTGTGCACCGGTGCATTGTTTTGGCCTTATAGTCGCCGTCATAAATTTGTTGTATGCGCGCCATATAGACGAGAGAGGAAAGTCGGCCCGATGGCGCTATTTGAAAGCTCCGGGCGCGTATTATTCGTTCGTTAAACTATGCAGTAGAACGAGAAACGAGCGTTATAAGAGTCAGCGTGCTCGCGAGTCAGCAGTAATTGATTTTCGGTCTGGCAGTGATTTGTATACACGCACTTGCCCCGTGCTCGCGTATTCTCGATGGAAAAGTTGCCACGCTGCATGTACTATTATCCGAGAGCACAGCCATAACACATAAACTTAAATCACGCTTCGCGTACGTTACACGCACCCAATCGTGTTTACGCATGTTTACTAGCGGCGCTACTGGAATTTATTAATCCTTCGAGACTCGACGCGAGAGGTAATTGTATTTTTTTTTTCACTGCTCTTAATGAACCAAAATAGCTGAGTTATGATGCGCGTGCGAGGGAATCCCCGCGCGTTCAAATAATAATGCATTTTTTATGAGTCCATGAAGCTGCCAATGTCTGACCTAACTTGGGTTAAAACTACTGCGCAAAATCACTCGCTAGCTGATTCGCTCTTTCCGTGTTTCTCTCGTTTTCTAGATCCTAATTAATTGTAACGTACATTTTCACTAAAACAATTATACGGGCACGCATGCTATAATGAACAACGAAAATATCGGTAAACACTGCTTTCCGCTTATTATCGGATCAATGGCCTTTTTTCTCTTGCTTACCCGCTTCCAATTACAAATAAAATACCTATTACACTCTTAATCTTCTTTTACCTTTAAAATCATAATGTTTACTCTATTTTTTGCATGAAAAGCAAATAAGCTCGTGCTCGGTGTATTAATATTTGTGCAATAACATGTGTAATTAAAGGAATATTATAAAATGAAACCCCAGAAGGTTTCAAAGTAAATTTAAGCGCAAAAAGTTGTAATACTCACGTTTTCCGTAAGCTTTGTCTCGTGCATATCGAGGCGGCTGTTATTTTGCAGCAAGATCTCAGTACCATTGTACCAGGTGACATTAGCCGGCGGTCTGGCACCCTGTACCTCGCATTGCAACAAAACCTTTGAGCCCTGAATTGCGTGGCCGACTACTCCTTTGATGTCCATTTTCATCGGCCGCACTGTATCGTATATCACAAAGACAAGCATGAAGGAAGGGGAATAGAGAACATTTTTTTTTACAACTTGCCTCATACGAGAAGCTCTGTCTTTTGTTGCTACATTATAGAGCTTTAAACCACTGTGTACGCGCGAGTCTGCGTGTATTGCGTGAGTGAAGCTTTATTTTACTACGTCGTATCTGACGCGCCTATACGTATACACTGGCAAGCGTACAGGCGCGCGCGCTCGCATGCCCACGCACGCATGCATACAGGGAGGTTTGTAATATATGGTGAAGTTGAAATTGGACAGAGAGGAAACTACACCAGTTCCAGACAAATAAATTTACTCTATATGCATGGATAAGTAATGACGATATTTTTATTATGCTTTTCTCTTCAAATTTATACACATCCGACTTTTCGAGTGGCAATTAATTTTTTGCCCTGGAATGGCGTATACTCCGCTTGTTTATATTGCTCCATCGTGTGTGAAGATAAAACTTCGAGTGGACAATGAAGACCTTCGGTGCTTCGAGAGCAATTCTAAAAGAGGGAAAGTACACACACGCGCGCGCGCGCGCTGATCGCCAGGGGTACGAAAATTGAACCGATACAAGAACACGAGCTTTGCCGACCTCGTGCACGAGCAAGATCATCTGCACAAATGATCCGAAATGAAAAAGTGCCCGGTCAAAGTTGAAGGAACAAATAATTTGATTTCAAGTTAATGATAACAAGTAAAATTTGCTTTTAAAATGTGATTTGTTCGAAATTTTTAAGAACTGATTTTATCTAAATGCGGGAAATTCAAGTAAATTAGTGAAAGCTATTTAAAATACGAATACAAAAAGAAGGAACTAAATAAAATTGTCTGCAACATTAAAATTATGAATTGTAGATGCCGATGTAACATTACTGCATTGGTACACGATGCATCTTAGAATTTAAGGTATTTAAGCAAAATGGAACGACATTCAGAGCAAATTCGCTCTTAATCGATCCCCGTTTTTTTTTTGTTTTCTTTCGCTCAACACGAGCAAAAAAAAATTGACGAATAAATCGAACGTGACTTTTTGTTACGTCAAACTAGCGAGGCAACTCGTCCGTGTTGCATCTGTGAATCGCATGACTGACTAAATATTTCGACGAATATATAGGTACGAGCGTTCAAAGTTTATAACGAAACTAATATAAAATATTTCTCATGAATATGTATACGGACGAGAGTGTTCCAGCATTGCGAGGTTATGCAACTTTTAGCTCACTGAGACTAACTTACTTTCATTTTTATCATTTCATCAGTTAAATTTCCTAGTGAAATTTCAAGGAAAATTTGAAAAATTTGCAGTTTATAAGGTAGTTCGAATACGAGTACTCTTGGAACTATGAAATTGAGAAAAAACGCAGTCATCATTAAAGCATTCTCCCGAATCATAATTAATTTTCACTGAAGAATAATCTTTCTAGTTAACACTGCGTGTCGCGATGGAAAGTTAAATGCTTAATTATGCCTCGAATGCGGAGTCGTCCAATAGTTTGCGTACATAAAAGTCCGGAGTAATCCCAAGTTTTTGACGATATCCGTGAAAATACAAAAAATAAGAGAGACACTCGTTTTTTGTCTGCGTAATATATCATACGTTAATCTACCTGACTCTGCATTAATCCGAAAAGTGGGAAAATCTATATCTACACGATAAACGCGCGAATAGCTTGCGGGGGCTTGTCGTACCAACGGCATGGCCATTGAATTGTAAATCATTGCCTTAGTCCATTTTTTTGTCTTTTAAATTAAAAACTCGCGTTTCGCAGTACTCTTTCTACTCGGGAAGCATTTGATATTGAAAAAATAGTCCACTATAGGAGAGACATTTTTTCAAAGTAATTTGAATTCATCATACGAATTTGTTTTATAGTTATAACGTATGAAAATACTCGAGTAAAATAATTTATAAAAATTTTATGTTTATTAGAGGTATACCAAAGCCATGATAAAAAACCTTTTAAGAACTTTTCTTCAAGATATTATTCATTTTTTATTAAAAAAATCGAATATCTCAGGCACAGTTAACACCATTTCCTCCAATTGATTAGCAACGAAACATTTTATTTTCAAAGTAATTTAATACGTAATTACGAGCTCTTAAAACTTTCCTGTACATTTGAAAACTTTCAGTCTAAATCCAAAAACTCTCAATGCCGATTGATGCACATTCGAAACTTTTGCAGACGAGCGCTAAGACTCATACACATGCATCTTACGTTACGAGCTCTCTCGTAGCCAACCTTTTTTACTTTATCTTTAATATTCAGATGGAGAAAACGTACGAATAAGCTCTTTTGTGGAAAATCCTCGGCGAATCGGTTACACGACGGCCCTGTAAGCAACAGCGAGAACGGCGTATGATATCCCTCGCAAATCATTCGCATATCTTCGCGAGCGCCCGAATGCAGCTTCCCAAGACCGAGCCTGGCAGGCATGTATTATCCCCTGTGCGAGCATAGAGAGCTAGATTGGCAAAGCCCGACAGCTGTGCGTGCAAGCGAGCGAGCGAGCGAGCAAACTGTTACAAGCGCGCACGAGCAGTGAGAGCTCGTGGGAATGGAGGCGCGAAATTTATCTTATGACCCGTAATACTTTTTTGCTTTCATTTCGACTCGTAAGCTCGTACGTTCAACGGTTGTTTTTCTGCGGCCGGGCAGCCGTAGCGTTTCCACCGAAACATAAATTGATGCAACCCGAGAGACGAAATTCACTTGTATAAAGCGCCGAAACATGACCAAGTACGCGGACTGTATTCCTAGCCATTCTGTGAGAATATGGGCCAGCGTGCGCGACAAGCTAAGCTTTTGCAGTCGAGCCCATGATTCCGTTAAGTGTATGCGCTTACGTGCTGCATGCATGTAGGGTTGATTGGCTTTGGGGAGCCTGAGAGCATGTACTGGGGACAGCTTGACTTCTCTAAAAGAAGAAACGAGTTTTCTCTCTTGCTTAACAGAACCGTCGAGTGCCTTTCTTTGAGATATCATCAAGCAAGCTTCGAATCTACTCGACGGATGCGCATCACTCCCTAGCGTTGAATTTACTACGTATCAACAGCATTGCTATACGCATCAGAGATAAAATCGAATTTTATTAAGAATTTACTTACGCGTGACTTCTGCTGGATTAGAGAACACGAGACTCGGTGTAAAATCAATTTTTTCTGTCTGGCAGTGGATAATGAGCTAATAAAATGGAAGCTTGCGAAAAAGAGCCAGGCTCGTAATAGTATTACCAGAGTAGATATGTGCATGGAAACGCTGACGCTCGCTCCGCGAAACTGATGCAGGTGTACACATTTACAAGAATATATATACGCACGAGAAGAGAAAAAGAAAACAGCGTACACGCAGAGGCGAAAAAGAGAGACGCGTAAGATAGAGGTGGGTGGCGCGAGTAAAGAAAAAAGTAGGTCGAAGTTGAATCTCCGAGCTGCAGCAGAAAATAGTCTTGGTTTAGGAATCCCGCGAGGGCTTGGCACGCTCTTCTTCCTCCTCGCGCGGGCGTACACTGCTCCGGCGTTTAAGCGCTGAGATTTGATTAACTTCTTTTTCTCCCTGTCTCCCTCCTTCCTTTTCTTCGCACAGATTTACGGCTTTTTTTGTGTGAACCTCTCCTCCACACCCAATCCTGATTCGACTCTCCGATCTACCAGATCCAGAATTACGTACCTCTCCTACTACTCTCACCTTCGTTCGATCCACACACACATCCAAGCTCAGATATATAAGTATAGTATATATTTCTCTATCCTAGCTCCACGACCCATTAAAAAGCTCTATCAACGCTCAAGGACCACAGTGTAAAGCCTTCGCGACTTTGGAGCTTTTAACGCTCAAATAGGATGGAAAAATCTTGATAGCGTTTACTGGAGTATTGAAAAAAAAGATCTTTAGCGAGATTTTTTTCAAGTCAACAATCACTCAAGAGCTCAACGTTGAATAAGTACGTGAAAAACGCAGGATGGGAATGTGCTCGGTAAGGTTTTAAGCTGTTTTGATGATGTTTGATAAAAAATATGATCTTATTAAAAAAAATATGAACGCAAATTCAAATCTCGATAGAGCATTTCCCAAATCGATAATTGATGTAGTCAATAATTTATCATTCTTCAGAAAAATTTATTGTACTCAGTAAATTGAAAAAAACGATTTTTCAATCATCAGATATTTTCCTTGGCTCCTATAGAACGTGGATAAAATGAAACAATTAAAAAATAACTAAATATTCTCTTGAAAATTGTATTTTAAAGCTGTATTAAAAATTCCTGCTCAATATCTATTTAACTTTCCGAGATTTCTGTACAGCAGTTTCGATAAATATTGTTTCGAGAAAAACGAGTCCAAGGTTTTTTCTATCTTGTGGTCACACGTAAAAAAGCAGTAAGAAAAATTAAAAATAAAGCATATTTTAATCATTTTTTACCCTTTATAAACACTGGGTATCATTTCTGACACCGATACGAAGTTCTTCACTGAAGAAAGAAATCTGAAATTTTGACTAAATTTTCAAGTTTTGTCCTTGTAAAAATTTTCTTTCTTTTTACATGAACATAGTTAATTTTTTATTAAAAACTTACACGTTTTTTTCAATGATGAAAAATTTAGATACTGTAAACTTTTTAATAATTCATTTTCTGAAGATGTTTATCACAAGACGATAATGTATGATTTATAAATGAAAAAAGGATAAAAGTTCTGCGAATAAATAAAACTTTGAAGACAATTTATCACAGAAAGCGACAATACTTTTCAGGTGAAGCAAAGAGCTTGAGGTTAAAAAACATGATTCAAAGTGCTCTGGAGACAGACAGAGAAAAGATAATGGTGTGTACGGGTGTGTATGGATCTCGAGTGCAGGAGACAAACGAAAACGAAAGAGAAAAAGAAGATCAAAAAATTCGAGAGAAGCCCAAGAGGTTGTTCACTAGGCATCGCAGTGAACGAAAAAAGAATGATTAAACAAATGCACAATACGCTACTATGTATTTTAAGCAAAAACAACATTACTAGATTTTAAGCACTATATGGTGCAGAGACCATTTCTATTATAGAACTCTAGATAGTAATGCAACAATTTTCAGTCTTTTAATTAATGTATCGAGCAACGTTTAATAACTGAACTTTTTCGCATTACTTTGGTCTGTGTTGTCCAATTTAAATATTTTGTACAGTTTTTTACACGGCTTCGGTATCGTCTCTATGAAAAAGTGAGGTAAATTAAAAATTTTATAAATAAATACCATTTGATTTTAACTTTTTATTACAAGCAATCAATATTCAACGTTATAAAAAAAACGTGAATATCATTCTTTCATTATTCACTGCTATAGAAAAAAAAATTAGCATAATCTCAAAATGTATTAGAAAACAAGGATTTTTCCTTGGATGTACTGATAAAAGTTTTGATCATAATTCCAATAATTTTCTTTAATTTGTTGTTAAAATCGGATAATTCATGGATCTATGAATGAACTCCGTTTACCCGTTGCATAAATAAGTTTATGAATTTTTAATTTTAGTTGTAAAGTAAATAAAGTCCATGCTTGTATGTGTTTTATATCCCAGTTAATATCTATTATTGTTTTTCAATTGTCATCTTCACGATGATTACTCAATATGTATTTGATAATCATTAATAATGATGATGAACAGACTATATACTAATTAATTGCAATTGTTTTTGAAGAATATTAATAAATAATACAATAATTTATTATTCGTGCACTGAGAGTAGGCATATAGTAAACATTGTTATGTTTGTTGGGAAAAATTGTGTAATGTGAAATCATGAAGGTTTTTTCATAAAGAATGCAGAATGTGATACGTTTTATCATATTATATTCTATAAATTATTATACGATTTAACAAAGATTACTCTAGTTTTACTCTGTACATCTTTTTCTAGCAAAAATAACAATTTTTAATATTTTCTCTTAACGTGAGTATCCCCTTCGCATTTCATGGTTTTTTAAGGAATAAATATTAACGTAGTTTATTAGAAATCGATCTCCCTAAAATACACGTTAATGCAATATAAATGTCAATAGCAGAATTTACTTTATTAAAATATATTACTTGAATACATGGAAATAATAGTACGTTCAAATTTTAGTTTCATTTCTAGCGAAATTAATTTTATTGTCAAGCACATGCCTCTGAGTTACGTAAGTCAAAGTATCTTTTTATAACATATTTAAACATTTTCAACAAGAATTTCCATTTGCAGTTATTAATTTAAGTGCATTTTTGAAAAAGTATCCTCTTAATAATTACGGAGGCATAAAATGTTGAAGAACATATCCGGTGAGTGTAAAAAGCTCAGTGGGAAAATCATCTTTTTAGGCGAAGCAGGTATCAGTGTGTTCAGTATTCTTGGTGTGTTTTGCATGTGTACACGGATAAGAAAAAGAGAGAACCGGTAACGGTAAGGGAGAATGCGCTTAGCACGCGCGTAGACTCGAAAGTTTGATGAAAGGTGCACACCGAGCAAGGAACTTGGTTTCTCTAGAGCTTTACTCTCGCTGCATGCGATGGTCGACTATGCGCGAATACACGTGGAACTCGGGCACATAGCCGTACACATTCACCTAGACGCACCTAGCAAGTCGATATTACCGGCAATGCTGCTGCTCTCATTAAGGGCCACTAGGGACTCATCGGGCGTTACGCTGATTTAGCCCGTTGATGTACAAGGCATATTTGCGCGTCCGTATTTTCAGGATCCAGAGTCTGTTCGCGCAAGCTCAGGACGAGCTCAAAGCATGTATTAATGATCTATTCATTCGTTCGTCTATTTAGAAATTGTAAGCGATACTAAGTCTTAATAATGCAGCTATAATGTTGCTCGCCGCTGTAGTTGCATTAGTCTGTCATATTTTCGAATCTAGAAAAGACGAGTCCAAATGACTCGGTTCATTAAAGAAAACACGCGACACAGTGGTTCAAACTTTAAAAAAAATATAACCGCACACAGAAAGGTTTTCGGATATTACGTAAAAGCTACACGCCAAATATTCTAGAGACATTGTAAAGACTGAAAAGAAAATTTTCAACTCACCATGAACGTCCAATTTAATGTCGATTTTCAATGGTTCAGCGAGGGCCAAACTGCTAACTTTGCAAGTAAAAGTAGCGCCTAATTCACTGCGAGCGACCACAAGATTCAGGGTGCCACTTCCTGTGCCAATTTCGTGTTCTTCCAACTCTGATGAACTTTCAGCTACGGCAAAATCGAGATATGTTAGCTTTAAGTTTCTGTCAAAACTACGGCTGGTTTGCTCTATTACGAGAACTAATGGATGAATTCGACCTTTTATACTTGGTCATTGCGGAATTCCGAGATTACTTTTGCTGCTTTTTACGCCCGACATAATTATAAGCGCACTATGCTCGTCTCTTTGTAAGATATTAAATTGACAGTCAAAAAAAATATTCTCTTTTCTCAATTTAATACATTAAGATTATTTAAAAGGTGCAAGCCCAGACTAACAATGGACACCAAGTCTTTGCTGACGGATCGCTATAAGGGCTGATTGAAAAGGATAGAATTTATATTATCTTACATTTGAGTCGAACGTCGCCATTGTACCATTCGACTATTGGTACTGGCCGTCCTTTGCCGCTTTCACATCTCAAGGCAATTGGTGAACCCTCGATTACTGGACCTAATACTCGACCATCTTCCAGAGTTTGCTTCGTACTTTCATCGATTACTCTCACCGACGTAGGCTGAACTGTAACACACAAAGAAAGTCATGAGAGTGTAATGTCGTGAAACGCGTAACAGATAGTTCGTTTTCACCCGACTTGTGAGAATGTCGAGTTACATGTAATGATGAGTGATCGAGTTATTATACTATTCACTTTATTAATTGATATAGTCATCATACAAAAGTAATGTTACATTTTTCCTCCTTTTTTATTTTCCTGTGTTTTGTATTTATCAAAAATTCGTTTATGTACCGTAATATTCAGAGTTAAACAATTTAGCTAAAGCATACAAGTGGCGTACACATTTTCGGAACGTCGATGCCGGCCGCAACCTCGGGCAAAATGATTTCTAAATTTTAATGTTGCTTTAGATAGTAACTAACTTATGTTATGTTATACGCTTTATTTTCATCTGGATGAATTTTAATCAACTGTCTATTATCTTACTGCACAGATTTCAAATTTCAATATTAATTGTTTTCAAAAGTAACCGATTTCATATCACACCATGCGTGACAAGAGTAATTAATTATAGTTCGTTCAAATAGATGATAAAACTGTTAGAGATGGTATATCTAATACTGTTTTTTTGTTGGGTCATGATGTACATTTAATTCGCGTTTGCGAGCTTGATGTTTCAATATTTACAAAATGCATTTAGCTCAGAATTCAATTTTTTCATAACTCAATCTTCTAAAGCTGTGGCGCATTTTTTTTTTTTTTTGCCAAGGTGCTATCGAAAGGAACTTTGAGCTACGAGGTTATCGATTTATAGATTTTCCCCCAAGATTTATAGTTCGCTTGCTCACGAAAGTAACAGAAACAGTTCGTCTTTCAAAAAAATGCGCAAGAGACTCAGGGCACACATAAATGTAAGTAGAAGAAGCGAGAAATGAGAAAGAAAAAATGACGAATTTCGTAAATGTACTTATTAAGTCTACTTAATCGTATAATCCGCTTTAGACTTGAAAATATACGAAAAAATACATGAAGAAATAAAGGTATTGCGGACGTAAGTTTTTCATTAAAGAGTTGGTAAAGAAGAATAACGAGTAATGGTAAAAGACATAATTGATTTTAAAGTTTTCATTTTGTATTCTCATAATACGTACATAAAGCTCACTTGCATCGAGAAACGTGAAATAAACTAACGCAATTGTTCGAGCATAGGATTTCAGGAGATAACGACGATTACGTATAAACTTGAAAAATGTACTAAGTGTTTTATACTTCTGGGTCGTTGTTCTATTCTCAACTCTTTTAATTTAGACTAAAAATATTCTATTCTTGAATTTCTGATCACTTACGAACAAGTTTGTAGAAAGGGGTAACTCTCTATGATATTAATAAAATCGAAAGGGAATAATGATATTAAATGGCTAATCAGCTAAACTCATCAAGCATAGTTGAATATGCAAGTCACTTTTCAGTACAATAACATGAATGATAAAAGCAAAACGTGGAGTGGTGTCAAGGCATTAAAAAGATGTTGGGCGTACAACGTGCAAAAGACGATAAAGAATCAATGGAAAGAGGAAGAGGAGCAGAAGAGCAGCAGTATCAAAGAAAAAAGTTTTCCGGGCATCGCACAGAACAATAGCCGAAGACAACAAAAAAACGTGCGAGAGAGAGAGAGGGAGAGAGGAGAAGGAGGAAGAGGAGGAGTAGGAAGAAAAGAAAAAGGAAACTAAAGAAAATGCAAAGCACGACGGCTGCGATAGATCGAGTCAAGAAAAAGAGAAAAGAAAGAATGAGAATAGCGAGGCAACGGTGGCGTCTCTCACGCGCGGGCGTCCTTGTGTAGGGGGTAAGCGCGCGGGAGAGGTCGGGATGCGAATGTGCTGCGGAATGTAGGTCGGTTCGTGCTGAATATTAAAGCACCTCGACGTTGAATATTAAACGGCCAATTCGAGGCAGGCTTGCTCTCTTCTCTTTCCCTCTTTCTCTCTTTCTCTCTCACTCACGAAAGTGACTTTCTTAACGACGAATTTTCCTTCTCCAGCAAGCATATACCTCTGCAGTCTGCCCGCCACTCGGCTACCTACTCCTAAGAGAGCAACTATTACTAGTAGCTTGTGGCCTCCCATAGACATATATCTATTATATACCGCCACCGCCACCACCGCCACCACTACTGCGACTGCCACTTCGTATGTGTATATTTATACATTTATACACGCACACACACACGCACACACACACACACAAATAAATGAAAGTTGTGTAGCACTGGAATTTCAGCCTCTTATGTATGTCGTTTTTTTCCCCAACCCTCGTCGTTCTTTGCGTTTAATCTTTTTTCCTTGTTTCTCTGCCCTTGCTATAGTCACACCCGGGGCTGTAACGACTTAACGCAAGCCTGTTAGACGGAGCAAAATTTCATTTTCGTGCGGGATACCTTTTACTTTTCCTTATCTTTGCATGCACATATTCCTTTTTTTTAACCGCAAGCAGGCTTCTCTTTGATTTTCGATGATGGCACACGCGAGGGCCTTTTTATCTTTTTTTAAACTCGTTTCGTTTAAACGTTAAAGGTACTCTACTCTTTTCTCTTTGACCAGAGATTTCATATAATGCGAGGGGTAGTGGCGGTGGCAGCGGCAAGTTGCAGCGTTTAAAGTCGACGCGAAGGAGAGAGAGAGAGAGACAGAGAGAAAGGGAGCTAGCGAGCCTCGTCAGCCTTGATCCTACTTAAGTCTTTAAAAGAGGCAAATTGTAGCCCGCGAAAGATGAAAACGGAAAGAGCATTTCCGTTCAACAACTCCAGGGCATTGAGCATTTATGCTTAAGTGTTTTATACTCCTGATGTAATATACGCTCTTTCTTTTAACTGCTCGGCCTGTTTGTAATGGGGATTATGCGCAACTTTTGTCTCTGCTGTTTTTCAAATGCGACGTGCACACACTAACGCGCGCTTTCATATACCCCGCGCACTCACATTCCCCGATAAAAAGTATGAATAGCGTTTGTGACAAGTTTTAATTTGTCAAATTGTCAAATGGTATTTAGCAAGGTGATTTTTTGCAATTCTATTTTCAGGATAAATAAAGTCACTGAAGCTTTTTAAAATCTAATCCAGCATAAGAGAAAACGTGCCATTTTTTGTACAAGTAACTAATGAAGTTTTCACAAACAGCGAACGGCAAGCAGAAAGTTAAGGAAGCACCGAGAGAAAAAGTCTATTAAATAAATGAACTTGAGAGAGCGAGTGCGGTTTTTGACATGTCCGTAAAAGCATTAGCTACATGCTGAATATAACATAAAGGAAGGACTTTAACAGCGTGAGAGTAGCTCCACTGCTAACTATTCAGCCTGCGTCCGCACTACTAACTCAGCGACCCCGCACACATGCACGTACACATACACTCACACACATGTAGTAGCATATGCTAACGATATATTTTTCGTGAATCTGCGAGATTGCTCGTATGCAAAATAGATGTAAGTTCTCAAATTTTACTACATGAAATTTAAATGATCAAAAAAGCGTATGTATGTCGTTGAAATGACACGCGACGCGATAATCCTCTTCAAAGACATTCCAGCTAGAGGGAACGACACGCTTAATTTGAGTTTTTATTGTTCCGAGCAAACAAGTATAAAAGTACATTAAACACAAATTATGTAATGCAAAGATTCCAAAGGGACTGCTAGTCTTTTTATCGGTGATGGGATGAAGTAACGAGTGCACAAGTGAAAGAGAGAGCGAAAGAGAAAGAAAGCAAAATTCCATTGTCGTTAAAGTTTGCGGTCGACGATTATACCCGAGCGAATCACACAGTGGCGTACGACGTGGTGTGGCTGCGACGGTGGCGTTTATGCAACGCACTGTAATGCTTTGATGTGGTTTACGCGATAAGGTGTGTACGAGTATGTGCGCGTGCACTTCTATCGTGTAAATGTGTACGTAGGTACACATGCATTGCTCGTATTGTCATTAAAAAAAAGACCGATTGAAGCATGTGGGCTTGCGGCTTAACTTTCACCCATGCTTTGTTGAATCGGAAATCCGTCGCTATTACTGCCTATTATATACCTTTCCGAGTGCCGAATCGATTGCTGGAATTGGAATTTTTTTCATTACTCAATACCATTCTGAATACTACCGATGTATATGGGTATTTTTATAATATTCATAAACCGTGTCAAAAATCCCATTGAGACGAAATAGATACAGACGAACTTGCATTAAAATTTCATGCGAAAAAACGCGCACATATACACACATAGACACACCGCGTGTAGATCAGGAAAAAGTCGAATGGTAATGCCGAGCGCGAGCTGAGAGGCTGCGAGAGAGCTGCAGATAGCATATTGATTTTCGAACTAGCGCGTGAAATCTTAAATTCTCCATCTCCCGAGCATTCAGATGAGCGCGCGCGGCAGAAGCGGCATCCAGTACATAACTTGGCAGTTAAAAAAGTCAATTTTATATCGGTGGTAGTTGCATCTGTTGCCATAAACTTCAAACTTTTGTAATTTCATTAAAGGCGCCTGCACACGCGAGCCGAGTGCTAGAGTGAGAGAGAGAGAGAGAGAGATAGGACTAAGAGCAAGAGTACGTCTATATAGATATAGGGCGCGCACAGGTCGCATATAGAGAACGGCATGGCGCGTTAGCTTCTGCATCAAGAGTATGCGCAAGGCTTTACACAGGCGGCGGCAGCAGCAGCAGATGCTTCTGCGTGCATCATATACGCGCCTGGCATTTCGCTCGTTATATTAAGAGAACTCGAGTGCGGCAGCGACTGAGACATAGATACTTGGCCTATCCTCTTGAATATGTGACTGGATTTTCTTCAAGCTTAACTGCTTATGTATAAGGCATATATATATATATATATATATATCGCGAACGCGTGTGTAATGCGTGCGCGCGACGACTCCAGCGGAGATACGCAGTTGTCCCCCCCGTCAAGTATATCCTTCGTGCACGTACGTGTACGCAGCAGCCAGTTACTTGTAGCTTTTCCTTTACATCGTACCGTCTACACATAATGTACGTAATGCATATTATGTTTTATGGATGTTGCCTGGTAATATAGCACGCATCCGCACGCGTATTTCTCGCAGAGCGAGGCATGCGCACATAGGCGAGCTTTTACTCGCTACTGCATAATACAACTGCCTACGCAAACAAATAGGGAGAGCATGAAAAAATTTTTCCATCTATAGCGCAAACTCGATCAATTGAGCGATCGCATTGAAATATTCATGAATTATGCGCGTGCAGTCGTTGAGCATCGTCTATGGACGCACGCACATATGTATATGGACGAAAGCTCTACAGTGGACAGCGCCAATGCTACTGCTGCTGCTGTAGCCGCACGCCAATCTACGCCCAACAGCTGTGAGGCGCAAATACATGTATATGAGCGAGTTGGAGTGACAACTGATGAAGTGGCAATCATTGTCTTGAACCGCAAAGCTCAATGGCACACTTGCCAATAGTTACGTAAGCGTCAATTATGCGCGGTGAGATCAATTAGTAATTTTTTAAGCTAAATATGCGAGACTCGACTCTTAGAGTACGCATGTGTTGATGTGTTTATAATTTATATGCTCGGCTTGGCGTATATTTAATGCAAAGAAAATGAAAGATCTGTCACTCAGACGTGGGCGTAACCCTTGGCGATCAGAAGTAATTCGGAATGTAGCGTGAAGCTTTGGTTCTATACTGAAAATCCTCAAGTAAATGTATATATGCATGTATATGGCGTAGTAAATGTGTACGGGCGTGGGTGTACGCATGAGTATATACATATATATCGGTGAGTTCAGACAACGGTGGGCTCAGAGCAGCAGCAGGTCACTCATCCCTGCGTTCTCTGTCTGTCTTTCTCTCTCTCTCTCTCTCTCTCCGGAATCGAAACCGCAAAAGCCGTGAGTGAATAAAGGACCGAGAGAAAAGAGCGAGAAAAGGTCGAGTTGCACTATAGAGAGTCCCGACGGCTGACCGTAAGCTCGTATTTTCCATTGCACTGACTCGTGAGTGTGAGCGAGCGTACGACATAGTGGTAGTAGCAGCAGCAGACGAGCAC
The DNA here is from genome assembly GCA_902732785.1 of Trichogramma evanescens. Taxonomy (NCBI): domain Eukaryota; kingdom Metazoa; phylum Arthropoda; class Insecta; order Hymenoptera; family Trichogrammatidae; genus Trichogramma; species Trichogramma evanescens. The sequence goes on along the minus strand of CACVKI010142665.1, from coordinate 5,270 downwards.
TGCTGCTGCGCTCTGAACTAGTAATACAACTACGTATTTCGTCCGACATAATCCATTTCAAAGAGCTATTTTTCCCTTGGACTGGAGCCGCCGAAACATCCTTGCTTTGGACACAATATTTTCTGACTTTTGCCAGCTGCTAAACTCTCGTATCTCAACTTATTTTTTTCTCGCAACGTGCCGCGCGTTCTGTATGTTATATATAGAAAAGTACTGATCGCCAAGACCAAAATGTCGAAGGAGCTTGTTCAATTTTTTCAATCTTCTTTCACTGCGATTCAACAATTCATCGATTGTAGATGCTACGAAAAAATTGTAAAAAAGTAAGGAGATAGCAATCAATATTCGAGCGCAGATCAATGTATATTTCATTTTTAGCTTTGTCAGGGCGCGTGTTAATATGGGTATACTACCACGACAAGCCCATTCCACGCGACGAGCTCTCAACATTATAAGTCACTAGCAGAAATAATCTCTTTCGCGCTTATAACTTTCTCTCTCTTTCTCTCTTTTGCACTCGTGGATAATAGTTTATTTCGCTTGGGGATTGACAGGAAAAATCGCGGATCATAAGGGTCGTCACGTGCACACGCGCACTCGCACTAATATACATCTACGAACTCATTCATCGCAACTCTGCAGCCACTTGCTTCTAGGTTTAAGCATTGGATTTTCTCACTTTTCAAGCTAGCCAGTGACAGCTTTCTTAATTTCAGCGATTTCCCACCTTAGCCACTCTCGATCTTCTTTTTCATTCGATCACTCCTCACGGACGGCTTCGCGCTCGGTGATCATGCCTCAACACACCTCTTTTGCTTCTTTTCTCTTCCATTGGCAAGTGCTGCTATTGCCTCTTCCGAAGCAATTCCGATGAAAGCTCTTCAGGTTTGCCCCTTCCTTCTGTGATTCTTCCCTCTCTCTCCATCTCTATCTTCCTTTTTCTCTTTTTCGTTCTTTTTTATCTTTCTATGCATACGCACATATAAACTTTTCTTGCACATAAGTTTATTTTTTTCATTTTTATAATTATGAACCGTAACGCTGCTAATACATTTTATCTGACCATGTCAAATTATGATGTACTTCGAAGGTTTCAATTCTTAATTCTTTCAAAAATCTTAATTCTTTGAATTGTTAATCTTGTTTAGATCAAACTTTCCTAAATTGAACACTGCCTTCATTCACCTTATTCAATATAATCGATTTTTAAAATATAGTTTAAAAAGAATACAATTTTTAAAAGAAACAAATATTACGGACTTTTAATAATTATATTATTAAACAATATTACATTAGCTACGAGAACTGAGAGAAAAAGACATTGTTATGCAGGTCTAGTAGAATGAGTAGATCCATTCATTCTATTGGTAAAGAGATGTGGCAAACGGTAAAACTTCGGAAATGGCCCTGGCTTAAGATAAAGATAGCGTTAATAGCAATGAAGATATTTTGGTTTTTACGAGTCTTTTTCATTTCTTTTCTTCAACAATCGTTAATATACACATATATGCCAAATATATGGTATGATAATAGTATTATATATCAGTGTGAAGTTTCATTTTTAAAAATGAATACCAACTTTAATAGTAATTATTTTGTAAGGCGATATGGGGCTAAGAGAGTCAGTAATATAGGAAATATATTTTTTGTACCGGTCCGAATCATTTTAATTTAAAAGTCTAGAGCATTCACATTTCATGTAAAAACAGATGCGACGCAGTCTCTTTCAACGCGTGAATCAAGATTATGTCTATAGGTATGGTGCTTAAGTGAGGGTGCAACTGCACCCACCCTAAATCTTATTGCACCCCTCATATTCAATTATTAACAATTTTACATAATGTTACACATTAATATCATCAATTATTAATAAACATCAAAATTTTGGTGATTTACCTCATTTATATCATTCAAAAGGTCTCAACTTACACTTCATTTTGTTGAAGTTTCAGATCATTCTACATTTTTAGGCCAAAGTCGCTGCATTTTATTTAAAAACGTAAGTAAGCCGTATTTTCGATCTTATTTTGTTGACAATATTGTTGTGCGCGTTACTTCATGAAATATGCGGAAATTTTTTTTCTCGCTTGGCAATTTTTTCCAAAAACTTTTTGAATTTCTCTGACACGTCGCACGTCAAGCAGCTCGGTAAATCCAACGGTATGCAGTTGAAAAAACGACAAAAAATGCTACAGAGTATTTGAAGCCTTATTGGCATAATACTCGAAGCGAAAAATAAAGTCAAGAGAAAAGATGAAAGCTTTGTTGGTGCGTATTAGAGCGAGAGAAAAAAAGAAAGATATACATAGAGATAGGTAGAAACGACTCCGAAATCCATGAAATATGTATAAGAGTTAAAGCTTTCGGTGAGTGCGCGAAAACGGTGACGTAGAATCCATTCGCTAGTCCAAACACTCACACATGGTAGGAGACAAAGCCGCAAGAGAGAAAGAGAGAGAGAGCGCATATATTATATTGCGTGCACAAGCGAGAGCTATCGAGTCAACCAAATACCATTGCACGTACAGCACAGCTCGAGATACATGCCACATACTGTATATAGATCTGCATTTATAGTCTACAGATTCGTATTATGTGAGCTGCTTTCGGAGAAGATGTAGATTGGAGAAGAAAAATGCTACGTGGCAGAAATTCTGTGCGTTTCGTTTTAACGGAGGATGAAAAAATTTGATACTTTTCACTTTGCGAGAACTTTGGCGAGAAATTTCGATATAGGCTTCGCTCACAGATGCCAATGTTTTTTTCAATAAAACAAGAAAGTAATCGCTGAGAAAGAAGATGTATTTTTTTGACTGACGCCTATCATAAGCTGACATTTGTTGATAAAAATATTTGTTTAATTTTTAGTCTAGCTTGCTCCACGCTCACTGATTAGCAATTGGCCAAGAAGTTGGCTATCTGCACGTGTAACACACTGCATTTAGCAAAGTTTTAACGCTTTGCTTATTCCCGTAACAGTTGCAGTGCATATTACTATATATTCGTACGTATACACAGCCATGTGCAAAGCTATATAGTTGAAAGCTCTTTCAGTTTCGCGGCGTAGAACCGCATATCGCATTGAAACAAACCAAAATCTCATTCTCTCCTTGCTCTGTGCATGTGCGTGTTCGCAGTGTAGTGTTATGACCATTGGCGGCAGCAGCAGCAGCAGCAATGGCATCACGTTTGAGTCTGCTTGCACAGTCTCGGCAAATGTATTCGTGACTCGACGCCGCATTCGAACCTGCGGTGGGCGTTCCTATACCCACTCTGGTTTCTAAGTGCGATTCAACTTTGGAATACATTTAATGTAATTGTGTATTTACATTACGCGTATATATAATAAATTTCGATGAAACAATTGCATCAGCTTGAAATAAGAATCATCCTCGTTTTGTGACATCCATGAACGATAGCATGCAATACGAGGTAAAACTAAAATTGACATCAATAAAAAATTGTCAATTCATCATGTTCAGGTTGAAAAACCTTTACCCGCCTCTGTACAAAACAAACTTGCATCTCTCTCTCACTATTCTATATTCTCGGAAAAATAGTCAGCAGAGTTCAGTCAACTGGATTTTTCGCTCCATCTACATACATATATACGTACACGAGTACGCACAACTCGGCCAAGCTCGAAAAGACTAAAAGCCCGGAGCGATAATGTACGGCGATAATACACACAAGCGCACTCGCATACCTTTATACGCTGTGCGGCGGTCGCGCCTGCTGCATCCTACGGGATGTGGTAGGGGAAATGGGGGGGTGGGGGGGAGAACCAAAGAGAAAAGCTCCATCGATGATAAATCATGGGGTCGGGGGAGTATGCGGCAGAGTCTCGCTCGCTCAGGAAAGGTGACGGTAGTTATTCAAACGATTGTCCCGAGTGAGTGAGAGAAAAGCGAGCAACGATCGTTCGCAGAACGCCGGATGTAATACTACGATCGATTGACCGACTCATTCCCGCGATCGTTAACTGCTCTTTCTCATATATATAGCCACCATTGCAGATGCGCAAAGTCTGCACAAATAGCACGGCCTCCATGTCCCTAGGTTTTATAAGCCTGGTAAAAATATAGATGCTATCATTCGTTGCCTTCAATATATCTATTGAGTGTATGTGTGGTTGTACACTATAAGGCGATTGAATCTGCAACAACCTCCAAACGTAAACACAGCGAATTCGGGGCCTCTGCCTATGCTGGTAGGTATACTATTGTTATTATTGACGCCTATGTTATACACACAGGCAGTCCGACCTTGCTGTGTTTACGTTTGGAGGTTGTTGCAGATTCAAACGCCTTATAGTGTACATGTCCGGCCTCGTAACTTTCGTGTCTGCTACTCAATTTGATGTTCAGTGAAAACTTTTATCCGTTTACACTAGAAGACTTGCTCGCATAATGTAATCGGCGCACTAGTGTAACGAAAAAACCTGGTGTATTTGTGGTAAACGTGACACGCCGACGTTCTTCTCGTTCTTACTTGATTGAATTACGTGCATATTCATTACGTGTAGAATCGGAGTAAGTCTATACAATAATAACTATTTTTCTATATAATGGTATATTTCAGTCGATATGAAATGTATAATTTAAAATATTTTTTAGCTTGGCAATTATCGAACGAGTTGGGAAGTTTTTGAGTCTCGCGCGATATTCAATCGAACACATTTAAATAAAAATAGATCATATGGAATTGTCTATTGCTTCAAGAGCCCATTCAACCTTATGAAATTTGAATAAATCCCTAACAAGCTGGCTACTAGTTAAAATTTCATGGGCCTCGCACAGCTTCGTTTGTTCACATCGTTACTTTTGCGAACTTTTGAATAATGAAAATTATCAACAACATAAATCCAAGCTTGCCGAATGGGAGAGCTGCAGCTGCTTAAACATGCTGAGCTTATACATACGGCTTATGAATATAGTTACTTCATTTGCGAGAAAGCTCATAAAATGTATACATCACAGTTTTTGCCGGTAGGAAGAAGAGGAGCTCCTTTGGCTTATAGCTTATACTTTTCTCGGCCAGAGGTTCTGCGTGTCCGTATATATATGTTTACTTAACGAGTTTATGGGCTTGGCCTCGATGGAAAACTCTCCTTTTTCCTGAGTGGGACCAACTTTTGCCTACCGAATTCGTCTTATTACCTCCTATCTTTCAGACAATGTAACCTATAATCTTACCCCGACGTGCTTCGTCGGTTACGTATGTCCTCTTTGGCTGTAGGTCCGTCCAGCTACGTCCGGGGTCCACCTGTG
>CACVKI010142654.1:0-32132 GCA_902732785.1 Trichogramma evanescens | reverse complement strand
ATGTAATCAGGTGCGAGCGACATTAGAAGCACGAGTACAGTACTATACGCGCGATATCGTCTCGATGTCGAACGACGACGACGACGAGAAGAATTTCGCGATCATCTCGATGCATATGTACTCTACTATATAGGTGCACAGATAAGAAGCGCAACGAATGTACGCTGGCTTTTATCAAACGAGCTGCTACTTTGCTTTTGGCCGCGCGCGAGAGTATAATCTCGCGAGCCGCGGAGCTCACATTATTATACGTAATATTATTTTTATAACAACGCTTTTTGCGCGTTCGCGTCGATATCTCGTATATATTGCGAACCGCGTACACAGCGCAGAGCTATGTACGTACGTGTGCATCGTGCATGCGCGCGCGTTGTAACTCAACAACAATTGGGCCGGATCGCGAAAACACGCGCGCGCGAGTTAATTGTGCGCCCGCGATTCAGCGAGATGCAACGCCGCGATATATGTGTGCTATGTTTATAAAGCGGCTGCGCAGCTATATACATATAAACTTTAAGATTTTTAGATTGTATATAGGCCATTCGTCTCGAGCCGATGTTTATCCTATTTTCCTTTTTACACGGAAGCTCGGTAGTTTCATTATCTTCGTGAATTGGTTAAAAAACCACGAGGTTTTGGGGGAAAAAAAAAGTTTCAATTGTTTGTTCATATAATGACAATAATGCTTAATGTCACTTTTCAATGGACAATTTGTTCAATTGACTTTTAAAAACGCGTTATAAGACCAAGAAGCATAAAGTTTGACCACTCGTTTAAAAAAAATAATTGTTTAAACGCTTTTCGACACGTGTTTTCTGGCACGACAATATACAAGCTCGGACCTACACGATGCATATATCAAGAAAATCTTGATTGATGTAAGTATATAATGAGCGGGAAACGATCAATCATTCATTTCACTGTCAAAACTGGTCGAAGAAAAATTCGTCAGCTATGGACCATTAGTGGCTATTATAGGCGAAAGAAGGCGTGGTTAAATCGAAAACCCTATACTTTTTCTCCGTTTTGCTTTTTTAATTGGTTATCTCACTCAGGGACCTACCCCCTCTCTCTTATTCTCCCACCCACGTCTATGCTCGGACCCCGAGTCATAGCTAACGAACTTCGAACTTAGTCAGCCGGGTCTCATTAACTGAAAGCATCTCTCCTAAGCAACACACATCTTTTGCTCCTAACGCGCACGAGACAGCCATCTCATTTTACGCGAATAAAACTATAAGTTGTTTAAAGTGCACAGTGAATTACGAGTGTCCGCGTTTTAAAGTGCAAGTGAACAGAAAATGGAAGTCAATATGTCGAACAACAATGGTCTCCAGCAAGTGCTCGTTGCTTTTGCCGATTTCGAGTTCGTCGAGTCGCGACGAGCAAGCGAACCGGAGCGTAGAATAGACGGATTGAGGAGATTACGACAGAGCATAAACTGGAAGGACGAAAAAGAGCGCAGCAAACTATTCCTTCAACTCAAGCGTCGGTTCCAACACTGGGCAGGTCAACTTCCCGATCTCCGAGACATTTTCGGCCGGGAAATAGTCGAGATGTTGCTCGAGCCGTCCACGAATCATCCGATCGAGTATATCAGCAGCGAGGCAAGTACGATAAAGTCGTTCGTGATAAAAACCGGATACAAGGACGAGCCGGATCGCGACGAAGATGGTGTGCCATTGCTGCAACGGACGACTCTGGTGCATATCGCGTCGAAGCGCGGCTGTTCAGCGGACTCGATCCAAAGTTTGTTCAAACAAATTTATCGTTACGATATCAATTACGTCAGCAACGACGACGGAGCGTCGCATTTTCACGTGGCCTGCGCAAGTGGCCTCCTCGAAGACGCGCGACTATTTCTCGAAGCCTGCGACGAGACGGATAGGCCGGCGCTGTTGGAATTAATGGACGAAGAAGGTAACACGCCCTTGATCGTGGCTCTGAAGAACAGACAATTGAAGTTGGCGGAATTTTTGCTGCAAAACGGCGCCGGTCCGAATGTGGCCAATGATGAAGGATTGACGCCGATGCATATCGTTTGTAAGAAAAACGAATTACCAGTCCTCGCAGAAGGTCGGGAACACGACGAAGCCGACCACGAGGACGACTCGCTGAAAAGGTTCCTCGACATTTGTGATAACTTGAAGAAATGTGTTGACATCGACTCGAGTGATTGCGACGGTCGTAGGCCGCTGCACTACGCCCTGGAATGCTTCAAGACGAGGACGGTCGAACTACTGATCGAACTGGGAGCCGATACGATGCTCGCCGACGCATACGGAACGACGCCTTTACACGAACTTTGCAAGAGAGAAGCCATGTACGGCGACGACGACGAATCCGCGCTCGATTTGTTCTTCCGGATCTGCAGCGAGAAGGTAGTAAATGTTGACGCCGAGGACGAGGAGGGGCGGAGACCGCTACATTTCGCTCTCGGCAACGGCAAGAAGATCACGGCCGATCGGCTGCTAGCCATGGGTGCCGACCCGGAATCGCACGACACGAGGGGATCGACGCCGCTGCACGCGATCGCCAGCTACCACGGTCATCGCCTGGGCGAAGACTTCGCGAAGGACGTAGTGTCGTTGATCGACGAATGGGGGCTCGGCTCGGTGCGGGCTCGCGATGCCGACGGCAACGAGCCGTTGCACTTGGCCGCGCGCTCCGCTAACCGAGTCTTGGTCGACTGGCTGCTGCGAAACGGCGCTGATCCAAATGCTGTCAACGCGGTGGGCTCGAGCCCGCTGCACCTGGCTCTGATGTCGAGCAGCGATCGGCGGCTGATGGAAGCGCTGCTGAAGCACGGAGCAGATCCCAATTCGATCAACGAGTCGGGAAAGACACCGCTGATCTTGATTTGCGATAAGTACGGAAATCGGATGGAAACGGTGCAGGAATTTTTCGAGATCAACGATGCCATGAATAACCACGTACATCTCGACGCGACGACCGCAGAAGCATCACGCTCCAGCGCGGCCCTGCACATGGCGCTAGCTCGCCAAAACAAATCACTATTCAAATACCTGTTGAGGCGAGGCGCCGATCCCAACGTGGGGAATCGGTATATGAGAACTCCAGCGCACATAATATGCCGGAAGACCGGCTACGACGGCTTCCTGGAGGAAGTACTCAAAGATTGCATACGGCCGATCAATTTAGAAGCCCGCGATTCTCTCGGCAGAAGTATACTACACTATGCGCTCATGAACCGCAACGTAAGTACCATCGAGTTTTTGCTGAGACAGGGCGTGGATCCGAACTCGTTGGACGTCTACGGGCGGACTCCGCTGCACGCCGCGATCCAAGGCGACAACGCATTAAGCAGGCCCGAGGATAAAGAAGTTCTTGGCTTGCTGCAGCTGTTCTTCAGTGTCTGCGACGAGTTGGGTCTGTACGTCGTTCTGGATGTCCGCGACAGGCTCGACGAGATGACGCTTCTCGAATTGGCCGTGGCAAACATCATGCCCGACGTGGTTGACCTGCTCGTCGCTCGTGGCGCCGATACGATCCAATTCCAATATCCTCGACAGATCCGAGCAGACCGAGTATCGAGATGGTACAAGGAAATTCGTTGGGCGTTCCAGTATCGAGTGGTCGCCACCGTTCTAGCGATTGCCCATCGTCTCGAGACAAATATGAATTATAAATTTACGCCAGACGACTGCGTAACGATGCGCGAATTTTTCGAAGAATTTTTCGAATCGTCCGTTTCGAGCTGTTCATACCAGTCTAATATGGACCGAAGGAACGTAGGTCACCACGATGGCCACGACAAATCGTACGAGGACCGAGCGAGACTGTCCGAGGTGAGGCCGGGCCTGACGCTCTTGGACCTGAGCCTGCCGAAGAAGGGAATCACGTTCGAGGACTACTTCGAGCTGGCGAACGAGGAACAACAACTGTTGGAGGCCTTTGAATGGTACAAGGTGTACTTTCAAGGGCGCAAGCGGTTTTTCTTCGAGCATCTGTACGAGATGACCACGAGGAAGTGGTTCGCAGAATGGGCCGAGAGATGGACCAGGGAATGTTTGGCCCAGCTGCGTATGCCGAGTCGATGCGTCGACATGACCATAGACCGGCTGAGTGCAAACGATTTGGTTGACATAGGAAAAGGAATAAAAAAGTGTGAAGAAAAAATTTAAAACCTTAAAATTGTAAAAAAATAAATAAATATGTAAGCAAAAATGTAAAAAAAAATCATAAATAATAAAAAAAAGTAAAAAAAATTTAAATATGAGATTTGAGCTTTTTATTACTACACACACACGTACGATCGTCAAGGTAAAATAATGTCGAACGGAATAATTATTGATTTACTTCAAAATTTTTTATATATTTTTATGTATATTCATCAATTATTGCTATACTTGACAGCGAAAACGAAAGAATCAACTGCTTAGTTTGCTATACAACGCTCGTTTTCGAAACGGTCGCGAAAACAAAACAAACGAGCAGAAATGAAAAGTCATCGACATTTATTATCCGTTACCATATTTTTTTTTTTGTTTTTGTTTCCCCGAACCAATCAGATGCATCCGGACTTGCACTCGTATATTATTTCTACGTCAATTTTTCGACGATATCATTGCTTTTGCCTTTTGCTCATTATGATACATCGAGTGTAGGATGTATACGATTCACGGCCTTGTGCGCACCACGGCATAACGTTACTTGTCACCGATGTTCTCGCGTTCGCTTTTACCGAGCTACTGCGTGGGTGTAATATATTATTCGTTATGAGTTCATAAAACAATTAATTTTTAATTTTCTGAAATTTGTGTCAAATAATATTAGACATCTATGATTTATGATACACTCACACGGCACCAGCTATTTGGACCTCGAGGCAGAGCCTTAACGATCTCAAGTCTACTACAGTGTCCTAGATAATACATCGATATATCCAGTACTCGGACAAATCTACGATCGATATATTAATATTCTTAATACAAATCTTTCACTTTTGCACATTGACACATCGATTCGGCCCTCGATAATATATATTATTATAATGCAGCGAGTAAAAACAAACGCCTGTACGCGATTTCTACAGTACCTATATTACGATCAATCGTCTTGGAATCGTTTGTCCCGCGCGTCGAGCTTGCGAGAAAAAAAGAAAGAGCTACTCGCAGGATTCGCAAACAATTTGTCACACACAATCGTAGTTCGATGCGTTTGGAAAAATATGCGTTCGGAACTTACTCTTTTGAGAAATCCCATTTGAAAGATATATTCGCTGTCGGTTGGTCCCACGGAAACCTCGCGCGCGAGGTATATACGTAACCGCCACTCTATAGCCGAGATGGTTTTTGGAGCAACACACACGCGCACACACTAGAATTCACAACTTTAAAAGAACCAACAAAAACAAAAACTGGTCGATATAATTTAGCGAGCGATTCTCCGCTCTCTCTCTTTGCGTCAAAATGCGCACTGTTATGCTTTGCTTTGGTCCTCGCATGCACATGTACGTCGAGCCTCGATAGCGCGATTACAGCGACTGACTCGTGCGGCCGCGCGTGCAGGTATATACAGGCAGGTAGGTAGAAGACAACAGCAGTGGTGCAGCTGTTCCTGCCTTGTAATAGCGTGTGCGGCATATAGTGGTGCTGGCGAAGTAGGTATATATAGAGGCATATAGCAGGAGTCAGCCCCGCGCGCGAGCGACCGGCGACTATATATTATAACAGCCGATCCTTTCGTGCTGTGAGTGTGTGTATGTGTGTGCGTATACCGTTTACGAGTGTCTGTATATATGGGGCATTTTACGGTTTTTGGGGCCACTTTTCGGTCCGACCCGCGTGGATTTTTCCCAAATTTTAACCACATAAAGTAGTAGTAAAAAAAGATGATGACATTTGTATATCGTTGTTTTAAACCCTGTAAAAGGCGTAAAAAAAATTCCTTCAACATGTTTTGCGACGTAAAATTTGGTGTAGATTTTGAAAAAGATATCAGTTTTGCCATTCAAGGTCATTTACACCCTTAGAAATCAAAATTAAGTTTAAAATCGATATTTAGGGTCGAATCCCACCTTTTTTTGCTTTTTTGATGTGCATTTTTTCATAATCATTAATGCTCATCATTTCAAACTGTTTCACATGAAAAAAATTATGCTACAATAGGTTTTAGAGATAAAATTTTGTGTAAGTTTTGAAAAATTGATTATTTTAGTGATAGGAAATCATGTAATACTGTAAAATTTCCAATAAAATAAAATAACTGTTTTAAAAATCGTTTTTTTGTGCTACCCCAACAAACCTACCCCAAATTTTACTCCCGCTAAGCGAAATGAAAATGTTACTTTGGGCTGGGGGATTCACAAACTTTCCAGTTTTTTACTCCTTAATGAAAATTTTATTCAATTTTTCTCGATTTTGATTGTGTTTTTTAAATTAAATTTTTAATTTGTTTAAACTTTAATTTATTTGATTATTAAGAAATTTTTTTCAAGACTTTATTTTTAATGCTTTTCGTTAAAATTTTTAAGATTTTCCTTCTTTCATACTTTGATGTTTTCAGTTGATTGATTTTAAAGAAGCTTTACTTTTGATAGCTGTCCATGGAAAGCTAATTAAATTTTTAGATATACAAATGTCAAATTTTGAAAATCAGGAACTTTGAAGGTGGGAAAGATCCAAGTGGGTCGGACCAAAAAGTGGCCCCAGAAACCTTGAAATGCCCCATATATAGGCGATCGGCGAGCGTTGCAGCGGCGGCCGCAGCGCAATTTGCACACGCATACATATATAAACACATACACGCACGAAGCGCGCAAAGTCATGGACTGCGAAGAGAGGAGGTGTGCACACACATACGCGAGGCAAAGGAGGGAATTACGGAGAACACCGGGGCACACACTGTTATTGTGCACTCGCGCTGTTGTGTGCACGGAGTACAATATATATGTATTCTCCGAGGCACCTACGCGAACGAAAATGAAAACGAAAAAAAAATAAATAAATAAAAAATCGGCGGTAGAGGAGGAGTATATAGGACTGACAGGCCGCGATTGGCACACACTGCGGTTTATACGAACAGAAAATAAGAGGAGACGCTAAGCGAGCTCATGCAAACTAAACAGCAACAACAACGATCTATACAACAAAAATTTATAATATAGAGCCAAAGCGCGTGCATAATGCAGCTCAGGCCGATGCGCGCATCACGAGTGTGCGAGTGTGTGGATAATAGTTGACCACTATACAACGGGAGAGGATCGAGAAAGGAAAAGAGGCCTCCAAGCTGCAAGCATGTGCATAAGGATATACAATACGGCATGCATGGCCCAGTGCTGCATAAAGGAGGCCCACGTATACGTACATAACGTATATCCAGGGCACGCGAGTGATTACAAACACACACACACACACACGCGCGCGCGAACATAATGTAGGCAGGATGAAGTATACATGTAGGATGCAGGAGGGGGACTCTGGGCACTCTCTATAGCTAGCTATAGCTCGCACGGTGTCCGGAAATGGGTCCGGAACAGCGCACGCGGGGCCCCACACTGCTCGCATGCGGCACACTCGCTGCAGCCAGCCAGCCAGCCGTGACCGCGACCATCGCATCCTCTACCATATACATACATTATTATTATTACCGTGCACACGTGTACACGTATAGGATACGTATAAGTGCTCCGGTACACGCTATATCGTAACAGCTATATACACAGCAAGAGTCAACTAATGGCGAGAGGGCCGCTATGTATGCATAATATTACAATTTAATCCGGTGTGTGTATGTGGGTATCGGACACCTGCGAGGCTGCAATACGAATATTGTTGGTTGCCACCCTAAGTATACATACTCGTCTTTGAGTTCGATTTGATATTGGGTGTCTTTTTGCACGAAATCGTTAAAAAAATCGGTACGAATCGGTATACGGTTGCGTGAGATCATCGAAAGGCTGCTATGATTCATCGTGTACCGATCTTCGCACGATAATACGTCGAGTTTTATTTTTCCGAGGATCTACTTTATTTTAAAACTAATGATGCGTTATTTAAAAAAGATCTAGCTGATTTAACTTTGACATCGTTGGAAATGAAAATTTCAACTTTATATCTTTAAATTTTCTTCATTATATCACCTGAGGTGCTGGAGACATTCGATTGTTATGTTTTTCCTCTGAATATTTTTCTTTCACTTTTTTATTATTCTCGTGTTCTGCACGAGATTTTGTAAAAAAATATTCTTGACTCACGCAAGTTAGCGACTCTCTTTCGTTGCCACTAGAGTTAGGTGTAAGTTAATGATCAAACGATGTCAGTAGCTTCGTGGCCACTACTGAAAAATTTAATATGATTTTCTAATAAACAATCGAATTGAAATTATCACTTACATTATTTGAAGTGATATTTTTTGTTACACTCATTTCCTCGCGATCGATTTTATGTTTTTTTTTGTTTCCAAGCGCCATCGATCGTCTTCTCTTTTTATCGGCTATTTTTTCTTCTTCTCACAATTATCGCAATTAGTTTCTAGCTTCATCCGAGCAGCCGTTTATCATATATAATAATAACGCATCGGGAAAACTTATAACGGTATAAAGACGCGATGGCCAGTGCAAATTATTATATACTATACATATAATACAGCTGCGTGTATACATAGAAAGGTCACAGAGCTGCGTATGTACATAGTGGATGGAAGAAAATTTTCTGTAGCCTGCGAGCAGCAGCAGCATCAGCCTCGATCCTATACTATACAGCTGCAGCAGCGATAATAAGGCGCGCGCGCACAGGTCAATCGGCAATTTTTATATCTTATCGCGCGCGCCAATCACTGCCCCACGGGTATGGTACCGTTATTTGGACGATTGTTCCCGATATTCCCGATCCTAGCTCTTAAAGCGTGCATAATACGCGTTTATACAGGCGAGATGGCTTTTTAACGATCTCGTGCCGATTCTAAATGCGTGCAAACGGCAAAATTATGTCTTCGGGATGTTTTTTGTCTTGTTTTTTTAGCAATTCGTCACGTTACAACCGGAAAGCTCGGAGCTCCGTTAACGTTAAAAGGGATTTTTTTTCGCGACGATTTAACTTTTACGATGAACGAAAATTGATTCAGAAAATCAGAGTAGCTCGGTCTTTCGTTATCATTCGCTGAGTTTTTGCGAATAATTAAGATGTGAAAGTGCGCATAAGTATGCGTGTGCGCGCATGCAAATAATTGTCCAAGAATACGAGTATCCGTTCACACATGTGAACCACACAATTATGCATTCAAGTTTTTTTCAAAATTGTAAACTTTCTCGCTCTATGTTCCTCTACGCTTTTTATGATAAAACGGAACCGATCGTCGATCGTTTACACAAAAAAAGTAGTCGATAAAAAGAGAAGACGATCGAAACATGACTCTTATTTGAAATTAATTATATGCCCGAGCTTGCAGCGCAGCGAGAAACTTTCTAAACTACATCCAGTTTCCAATTCGAGTAATCCGATGAGAAATAATAAAATCTTTAATTGATCGTTGATAAGATTCATCTCGTTTCAATTTCATCCACCTGACAAATGAATTCTAAAGATTTTATTAATTTCGAACGCGTGCCCATTAATCCGCGATAAATGAGCGAAAAAGTAATATAAGCAGTTTTTTAATTGACTGTAAACGAATAACCGCAATGCAGTTCGACTAATGGTATAATAAAATTTTACGATCTCTCATCGAAGTGTTGAATTTCGATATTGGCCCAGTACAATATTTAATTGTAAGCGAACATTAAAAGTCCCGCTGCTGCACAGGCCTCGTTGTGTCTCTCTGATCGTATATGTCCCTTTTGTTTACAAACACAAAATCGACATAATACACATCGATCGCGCGTTTATTACGATTTACGAGTGAGAGAGAGGAAAAAAATTCTGCTACCCGCCAGTGTCGTGTTGTCATCGTTATATACACCAGTAGGTTTCTGTGCACCCTTTTGTTTTGCCCGGTATAACGTGCCGCGATCTCTTCAATTTTTGTTTTGTTTTATTTATTCATTCACCGGCAAATAAAAGATAGTAGTTCAACATCGCGAGAAAATGTTGAACAAGGTTAGAAGCTTTTTCGGCGGCTCGCCGAAAAACGACAAAGAAGTGAATAATTCCTCGTGGTGTTACAGAAATCGTTATGCCAGAGACTCGATGGAGCGCCAAGTCACAGCTGACGATGATCGTGGAAGCAGTAAATATATAACAATATATTAGATTACTTCATAAACGCCGCATTCATTCGCTCGTTGTCACCCCGAGAGATCACTTTTTTTTCCTCTTCTTCTCGCGAGAGAGAAAGTCATTCGCACACACACGCAACATCATCGCCTGCTATTTAAAAATCAAAAAGCTTCAATTGGTATACACACAACCCCCCGTTTTTTTTATGTTTGCCATCGATCGACAGGTAACAGCAGTGATAATTATCTAATCGAAGACAATTCTCCGCGTTTGTTAAGATCGAAGAGCGACTCGAACCTGCCGCCGAGCAACGAGGACAGCAACATGCGTATGCTCAGCGCTTTTCGCTCGTCCTTGGAGCTGTACGAGGTGACGAGGTCGCGCAGCGACTCCGAGTTGGCCGCCGACAACAAAGACGGCGGAGCCAACGACGACGACGACGATGACGCGGCGAGGGTCGAGGTACAGGAGAACGTCATACAGGCGGCCGACAACGAGTTCGACGATTACGAGGAACAGCCGCCCAATTATTACAACAGCGTGCTAAGATTGATTCGAACCTACGACACCACGACCGACTCGATGCAGCTGCAGGATATCAATATACTGAACTTTCAGGTAAGTTTCGAACTATCATCTACCTGTATGATACGTAATGGCTCTGGTTGCTCGATTTCGAGTTTCTTTACATGAAAGCACATTGTTTCAGGGCAAGACCCATGAACTCAATGAAATCGCGCCCTATTGGAAGAAAGATTGTAGAACTTGGCTGTGGAAATCTCAAAAGTTGCCAGATCGTCTGGGAAAACTCAAACGGTCTCAGCTCTTTAATTCATTATGAATAATTAGTGCCAATGAAACAAACAAACAAAAAATACTCAGTCATTATTCGTGTATAAATAAAATGTACGACTTACATTTTATATTAGGTTTTTTTTTTCTAAAAAAACACACGCTATTTGTACATTAAACTATTTTTTATGCTTCAAGCATAATTTTTGTCAACAAGTCAGTGAAAATTAACATTTGAATTTTTTTCTTTACAAGTTTGAACTAATTCATTCACCCAGCTGTCTCGACAGCGTCTAAATCTTGCTGTCCCTCGATACTTTCTCCCATTTCAAATCTTGCAAAGTCCAAGATTTGAGTATTTGTTTCGTCTAACAATTGCTGCACTTTGATACTGGGGTCTAGAATGAATTCTTGATGTATCAAAGTAGCTTCGTCATCAGAACTTTGAGCAGGTTCATCAACTTCTGGATTACCAACTTTGGTTGGGTTCATACCTATGAAAAAATATTAAAATTATATTATATGTAAAGTATAAACGGTATATTAAATCAAATGACAATTTTTTTTCAAAAAGTAATGCGAAATTGGTAAGTTTATAGGCCAGAAATAGTGACTGTAGCTTGCTAAGTGTATTTTACTGTAACAAATTTTTTTTTTCATTTTTTTCAATGAATAAAAAATCATTCATATTAAAATTTTGTGATAATATTCAGTAGATTGACACAATTATGACTATGATCTTGTTTACACAGAATTGATCCAACTTTAAAGTAAATGGAATCTATTTTTTACTTCTTATAACTTTTAAAAACAAGCAATCCCAAAAATGTTTATTTAAAGTAACTCACAAGACAATTCGTGGTAAAAAATTGCAGATTTCAATTGGGTCAATCTTTTAAACATTACAACTCAGCTTCTAGATGATTGTTTAAATACTCGTTGGAAAAAATGCGAAAAAAATAATTAAAATTGAAGCATATTACAATATTAATAGTATGCTTGGCCTTTAATACGTAATAGGCACATGAATACTAACCAATTATATGTTGGCATAATTGTTTTCCTAATTCAATTGGATTATCTTGAGTTTTGAATGCCAACAATGCACCGTACTTTCCATATAAAACTTTTCCAGGTTCACTGGCAGCGGGATGAGAAAATCCAACAAGGTGTACATCATTGGGAACACTCATACACAGAGCACGCTTGACAGCTATATTTTCTCCTAGAGTACCAATTGCCAGTGCAGAATGATCAGCTACACTAATTCCATCATGAGCTGATAATGATTTAAGAGCATTTGCATCCAACATAAATCTGTTGTGACCATTTAATCCAACATTAAGATTATGTTTGAGAACAGCGTCAGCTACAACTTCAGCGAGTCCATGGAAATCTTTGTTTCTGGCAACAAAGTCTGTCTCGCAATTGATTTCAATAAGTGCACCGTGAGCTTGGTTTGTGATTACTGCAATAAGACCTTGACTAGTTGTTCTTCCTTGGAGCTTCTGAGCTTTCGACCAGCCCAGAGCTTGAGCCTGATCTCTCAACCACTTTTCTGCCTAAAAGTAATATCCGAAATAACATGACAGTTCATAAGTTAAAAATTACTCGCCCTAAAAAAACTATTGCGTACGACAGACCTTCTCTACATCGTTCTCATGAAGTTCCAAAGCTTTTTTACAATTTGCAAATGTGTACCCTGTTTTCTTCCTCAACTTGGCCAATAGAGACTTGTTGCTGGCCTGCCACAGAACGTTGTTGGTGCTTATGCATCGCGTTATGGTTTTGAACAGCATCTGTGGGAAACAGAGTTTTCACTTAGCAATTTTAATTAAAAAAATGATACCCTTATCGCGGCGAAGCCAGTGCACCGTATCGCTGCAGCTTAACCTCAAAACGATTAATGGCAATGCGTGTTCACGCGCACCGGTACATAGATTGCTTTCTTGCAACGAGGAAGCACGTTTTAAACTTGCAGGACGAGGGAGATGAAAAAATCGCCAAGGTTTCGGGAAAATCGATCGCATTGGAGGTTGCCTTAGAGACAAAATACTCGATTCGAGGTAATGTTATGGTGTGCGACGCGTAGACGGTGTGTACTCACGATTTCCAACGCTGCTCTGGCAATAGAGTTGCAGCTGGGGTCGTTTCTCTCTGGTATGCCTCTTTGGGCAATAAATGATAATTGCGATTCCCAAGGAATCACGCGCTGTCAAATTGTTCGTGAACAACCGGTGCAGCAGCAGCAAGCAACACGTCAAAATCCAAGGAATAGTATCGAGTATTGCCGAACATCACATAATATAGCAGACGCGTCTGCAGCGACTGCGCGCGCACAATTCGCGACAGTGTATGTGTGCATAAACACGCATACATAAATGAGAAAGAGAAAAGTTGACACGGCGGCTTCTTACAAAAGTTTACAAGGTAAATCGACGACGACTGATCGACGTTTGCGACGCTCATTTTTGCAATTATGACTTAGTGGGTGTTGTAGCGTAATACCTCTACGTAAACACAATAAACTAGATACATTTACAGGTTAATCGATGGGTGCAATGGGTCGAGTCATAAAGCAAGACTCGATTTTTCATCGATCAGCCAACTCAACCGGTTTCTGCAAGTAAAATCGCGGCGAAGATCGAGCTGCAACGATGTGCGAGCCAACGAAGCGATCCAAGGAATCTCGTCACGGGCTGGCCTACGGTCAGGATGGCTTCTGCGGATCGAGCATCAGCTCGCTCACGACGAATCCGACGGTATCGTCGTCGTCGTTGGTCGATTGCGACCCGGCCATCGTGGAGCCAGCCGCGTCGTCCGTCTCGCGAAGCTGCCTCAAGACCTACGAATTTCCGTTCCCGCCGAGGACTTGTTCAGCTCCACCGAACAGCAATAAACGCCGCAAGCTCCACGACTCCGCGGGCGAGTACACGCGGGTGCGCCTGAGAAAGGAGGAGTTCCGCAAGAAGATCGTCGACGTAGTCATGAAGCAGCAGCAGCAGCAGCAGCAGCAGCGACATTGCGGTGACGGCGACGGCGACGACGAAGACGATCAGGAAGAAAACGACGCCAAGCTGATGTCGCAGTTTCGCTACTACATCAGCAGCGGCCTGGACACTCTCAACGTCGCGCCCATCGACGCCGAGGTGCTCGCCTCGATTCTCGCCCTCGTGCCGGCCAAGCACAAGACAGCCCATCGGGCCGACTTCCTCAAGAAGCTCGTCAACGAGGTCAAGGACGACTTCATCTGGACCATCAAGAAGTCCATCGTCGAGTTCGCGCTGCAGGATCGTCGAAAGGAAGACGAAGACGATGACTACGACCACTCGACCAGAGTATTATTTTTATAATTTTGTCTTTCGCTTTCGCTGCATGGAGATTATCTCGAATGAGAATCGCCTTTACTTTTTTTTTTTGCGTTGCAGCAATCCACGGTGATAGACTCGCTCGTCGACTCGAGGACTTTCAATTTGCGCAAACGCAAAATCAGAGACAATCTCAATCTAATCAATCCCTGTATGAAAATGTCCTGGAATCATTGGGGAAAGAGATTTCGGTAAATTGAATCACTTCAATTTCCATCCACGCTGCTGCTCTCTTCGTTAAGCTTATATTTGTCGTTTGCTTCTTTCTCCATTTTTTTTTTGTGTCTTTTGTCCTCTCTCTCTCATTGCGTCCAGTGATTTTTCGCTAATCGACTTGAACGAGATTAAAGAGCATCCCGGCTGCTGGGATTTAATGGAATTTCAAAGTTTCATCGACAAGCAGGTTCAAAGTGCCGTGAGATACTTGAAGGTCCACTGGTTCGGCGGTATACAGGAGATATTTCTCGTGGTAATGATTCGGTTTTTCATCTTGGTATATCGATTTTTTTTTGTTGCTGATGAATTAATCAATTTTGCAGAACAACAAAAAAAATCTCGTACCGAGTCCAGTGGATACGAGAAATTTTCACAGGTTCTTCAGCTGCATCGCCAAGCTCATGGAATCTCAACTGTTGGCCATTTACAAGAACAGTCAAAAAAATTTCATGTCATACATTTTGGATGTCAAGGTAAAGCGTTAAAACTTAACATCAGCTCTTGCACAACGAAGATTTTGATATCAAACATTATTTTTCATCAGGATACATGCAACACATACAGACTCGACGTAAACATTAAGTCGAGAGAAATCGTGTTCAATCCGCCGATGCACAATTTCAAAAATATCCTCGGCAGTGCACTCGACTCGATGAGCGACGCAGTTATGGTTTTCGATCAACTCGAAACTCAACTTTATTTAGATTGGTCCGGGCCAAAAACTTTGCTCAAGGTTTAATTTTTTTGATTTAATATTTTACCGAAGATTTTCTTCACTTTGATCTCTTCAAGACAAATTATAATTAATTTAGCCGAGTGTTTCGAGAGACGTGATCGAAGATTTTAAGCAACAAATCGTTCAAGTCATCGAGGAGCAAAGAGTCGAACCGGAAAGTATAATCGAGAAGCTTCAAGTGTACGAATTTTTTTTTTTTTTTCAAATTAAATTTTCGTAAAATCGATATACTTCGTCCGTCGACTCATAATTGAATTCCGCGCAGGTTCAAGAAATATTTCGACGATTCGGAGATGCTGAAAGTCAAAGATTTCATATCGGACAAGGAGAAGACTTTCGAGGAGTATCGAGAGCTCATATGCTACCTGAGCGATCTGGAGAATCAAATTATTTTGGAAAACGACGCGACCGTCTGGACGACGCTGTTCGAGATAAACCAGAAAGATTTTCTCAAGCTCGCCGCCGACAATGTGTCGTCTTTCAAGAACATGTTGTTGGAAGAGCTGATATCGCGCTACAAAATTCTGGTAAAAAGGTCGCTACTCGATGAAAAATATGTCGTATTGAACAGTTTTCACGATCGAACTCTGAATAACGATATTAATGAACAGCGTCGAGCAAGAATACGCCAAGATCAACGAGCGCGCCGAAAGTTTTCCACCGAGCACGTCCGCGCTGATGGAAATGATCGAGTACATGAAAACCGTCGAGGACAGCCTGCTGAAGAAGTTGAAGCTGAAATTGCGCGAGATCATTCACAACATACTGTTTCTGTCGGATTTTCATCTGCTTACCGATCAGGAGATACTGGAAAATAATGCGGTCTTCCGATGGCACCACAGAATGCCCCAAATTTTGGACAACAACAAGATACTGGTCGAGAATAAAACTCGCGAATTTCAAGAGGCTCTGAAAAGTAAAGTCAATCGCTCGTTTTGGCCTTGAACTTTCGCTCGCATAACTAATGCCATTTTCGATAATTACAGTGCGATATCAGAAATTCGCCGAGGAATTGGAGACCTACTCGAAATTGGTCGAGGAGTACCAGTACCTGGGCGACATCGAGGAGGTGTTTCGCTACCAGAAGAAGGGCCAGGTGCTGGAGAACAAACTGATGCACGCCATGGAGAAGATCGACAAGTTCAACGAGGAGGAGAACGCCTTCGGCTGGGAGGTCACTCAGTATCCTCTGCGGAAGGAGGTGGCGGACCGATTGGCGCCCTACAAGAAGCTCTACGACGTGACCTGCGACTATCTCACCAAGTACGACAAGTGGATGACGGCCATGGTGGGCACCTATCATCCGGAGGACATCGAGATGGACGTATCGAGCGCCTTCAGGTATACATCGTTATCGCGATCATTCCAAATAATTTCCGAACAAAGAGAGTAACTCATTTTCATCGCGTAGGACGATATTCAAGCTCGAAAAATCGTTTCACGAGCCCGAGCCGAAGAGGCTCGCCGAGGCGGCCCGCGAGCGCATCGAGCTGCTCAAGGAGCGCATGTCGGTGGTCATGACGCTCGGCAATCCGGGCCTGAAGGAGCGCCACTGGGCGCGCATATCGGCCATCGTCGAGCGCCAGATCAAGCTCGACGAGAACCTCACTCTGAAGCGGATACTGGACATGCAGCTGGACGGCTACATCGAGCAGTTCGAGACGATCGCCGAGGCCGCGACCAAGGAGAACAATCTCGAGAAGACCATGCAGAAGATGGAGAGGGACTGGGTCGATCTGAACTTCGTGATAAATCCGTACAAGGATTCGGGCACCTACGTCGTGGCGGCGATCGACGACATCCAGTTGATTCTCGACGATCACATAATGAAGACGATGACGATGAAAAACTCGCCCTACATACAGCCCTTCGAGGAGCAAATTTTGTAATTATTACAAAAACAACAATGATGATGTGTATTTTTACGCTTTATTTTTGTTATCATTTCAAAGACGCTGGGAGAGAAAATTGCACCTGCTGCAGAACATCCTGGACCAGTGGCTGTCCGTGCAGGGCACCTGGATGTATCTCGAGCCGATATTCTCGTCGCCCGACATACAGCAGCAGATGCCCGAGGAGGGCAAAAAGTTCTCCGTGGTCGACAAGACCTGGCGCGACATCATGCGCACCGTCCAGATCGATCCGCGGGTCATGCGCGTCATCGAGATCGACAAGATCCTCGACCGGCTCAAGAAGAACGTCGCCCTGCTCGAGCTCATACAGAAGGGCCTCAACGATTATCTGGAGAAGAAGCGACTGATCTTTCCGCGCTTCTTCTTTCTGTCGAACGACGAGCTGCTGGAGATACTGTCGGAGACGCGAGATCCCACTCGCGTCCAGCCCCATCTGAAGAAGTGCTTCGAGGGCATCGCCTATCTGACCTTCGACGACGATCTCAACGTGCTGGAGATACAGTCGGCCGAGGGCGAGGTGGTCGGCCTGTGCGACGTGATCTCGACCTCGGCCGCGCGGGGCCAGGTCGAGAAGTGGCTCGTCGAGCTCGAGGCCGACATGCGCAAGAGCGTGCGCGATCAGGTCGCGCGAGCGATCGAGGCCTATCGCAGCAAGCCCCGCACCGAGTGGGTGCTGGAGTGGCCCGGCCAGACGGTGCTCTGCGTCGGCCAGCTCTACTGGACGCAGCAGATCGAGCGCGCGATGGCAGACGCGGGCCTCGAGGGCCTGAAGAAGTACTGGAAGCAGTGCCAGCAGGAGCTGAACGACATCATTCTCCTCGTGAGGGGCAAGTTGTCGAAACAAAATCGTGTCACTTTGGGTAGGTATCCTATTCATTATTCATTATCGAGGAAATGATGCTAGGATTTTTAATTTTTCACAGAGGCATTGGTGACGATCGATGTACACGGCAAAGATGTGTTGAAGGGTTTGTGCGACGAGGCTGTATCGGTCAATACCGACTTCAAGTGGCTCTGTCATCTTAGATATTACTGGCAGGTATAGTAAATTCTCGATAACTCGAAATTAGACTGTGGCATTAACATCGCCTATCAATTAACAGAATAAAAAGATCATCTTGATATTTTGAAATGAAATTTTGAATTTAGAGTCATTGAACTATATACATTTATGGTAATAATTCAAAGTCAAAATTTTAATTGTTTATATTATACTGAAATGTACACACAAGTGCGTATATAAATATAGTAGTTTGGCATAAAAGTATATATTGTAATACGTTAAACTTTATAATGGAAAATAATTCATACTGCCATAGGAAAGTAAAGCAATCAAAAAGTTAAAAGGAGTAGGATTTTCATTGAATCAAGTTATGGAATACTAAATGGTTTTTTTCTGTTACAAAATTAGAATTATCTCTAAAAGCAACATGACAAAAAAAGTTGATATCTTATTTAGTGTAACATTTTGTCATAAAAAAATTGATTACACGAATAATTAGAATTGCTTTCAAATATCAATTTAATATGAGCGTTCTACGACAGTTAAAAATTCTTTCAATCTGACCTCTCTTTTACCTCATTATGATTCGCATTCAATAATTCTGAAATTACTTACGAATTTAGGAAAACAACATGATCACCTACATGATCAACAGTCACCTGGCCTACGGCTACGAGTACCTCGGCAACACGTCGCGCCTCGTGATCACGCCGCTCACCGATCGCTGCTACCGCACCCTCTTCGGCGCGCTCAGTCTTCATCTGGGCGGCGCGCCCGAGGGCCCCGCGGGCACCGGCAAGACCGAGACCACCAAGGACCTGGCCAAGGCCGTGGCCAAGCAGTGCGTCGTGTTCAACTGCTCCGACGGCATGGACTATCTGGCCCTCGGCAAATTCTTCAAGGGTCTGGCCTCGTGCGGCGCCTGGTCCTGCTTCGACGAGTTCAATCGCATCGACCTCGAGGTGCTGTCCGTCGTCGCCCAGCAGATACTCACCATTCAGCGCGGCATCAATTCGGCCTCGGACACGCTGCTGTTCGAGGGCACGGAGATCAGTCTCGATCCGACCTGCGCCGTGTTCATCACCATGAATCCGGGCTACGCGGGTCGCTCCGAGCTGCCGGACAATCTCAAGGCGCTGTTTCGCTCGGTCGCGATGATGGTGCCCGATTACGCGCTCATATCCGAGAACACCCTCTACTCGTACGGCTTCTACAACGGCCGACCTCTGGCCGTGAAGATCGTCACCGCGTACAAGCTGTGCTCGGAGCAGCTCAGCAGCCAGTGCCACTACGATTACGGCATGCGCGCCGTCAAGTCCGTCCTCATCGCCGCGGGCAATCTCAAGCTCAAGTATCCGGACGAGTCCGAGGACATACTGCTGCTGCGCAGCATCAAGGACGTGAATCTGCCCAAGTTCCTGAGTCAGGATCTGCCGCTGTTCCAGGGCATCGTGTCGGATCTGTTCCCGGGCGTCAAGCTACCCGAGCCCGACTACACTCATCTCAACGCTTGCGTGCGCGAGGCCTGCGTCCGAGCCAATCTCCAGTGCACCGACTTCTTTCTCTTCAAGATCCAGCAGATCTTCGAGATGATGATCGTGCGCCACGGCTTCATGATCGTCGGTCTGCCGTTCGGCGGCAAGACCTGCGCCTATCGCGTGCTGGCCGAGGCGCTCGGCCTGCTGGAGGAGCGCGGACTGATGGACGAGCACCGGGTCGAGATCACCGTGATCAATCCCAAGTCCATCACGATGGGCCAGCTGTACGGCCAGTTCGATCCGGCGTCGCACGAGTGGCGCGACGGCGTGCTGGCGGTCAAGTATCGCGAGTTCGCCACGTCGACCAACAAGAATCGCAAGTGGCTGATCTTCGACGGGCCGGTGGACGCCATCTGGATAGAGAATATGAATACGGTGCTGGACGACAACAAGAAGCTGTGCCTGATGTCGGGCGAGATCATACAGCTGGCGCCCACCACCAGCATGATATTCGAGCCGATGGATCTCGAAGTTAGTGATGGAGGCTTTGTTTTAGACTTATCGGTTTTTTTTTTCATTATTTTTTTCATTTTTTCTTAATTAAATACACTGCAATGTTGTGAACTGAAAATGTAAAATTACTTTCGAATTTGGATACGTTTTTCTACACTTCTTTATTTTTGATTTCGTTTCATTACGTTTTATACATTGCCGAAACGAATGACCCCTATGAATTAAAAATCAATTCAAATCTTTTTTAAAACTCTATTCTCGAATAAATGAAACATTAATTATAATTATTTAAATCAATAAAATAATGCATAGGGAAATGTTAACTTGTATAAAAAATGTAATTATGTAGCAGTTCCAAAAATAGATCATAACACACACAGTAATGAATTCGAATGTTCATAAATGTATTGACTATCCAAAATCGTCAGTAATTTTACATTTTCTTACAGTTTTAACTTTTATTTTTACTCATTTTTAAATTTTTATACCAGGTAGCGTCACCAGCCACTGTCTCTCGCTGTGGCATGATCTACATGGAGCCGGTTTCCTTGGGCTGGGAGCCTCTGCTACTCTCGTGGATGAACACTTTGCCGAAATCATTCGGCGAGCATAGAAAAACACAGCTGAGGGACATGTTCTTGCGTTTCTGTCCGGTGCTGCTGTACTTCATCCGACGTTGCGGAGTCAAAGTAAACTTTTTTATTGAAGATAAAAAAAAAAAATAAATAAATAAATAAAAATTAAACGTTGAAACGATCGCGCGCAGGAAATGATTACCATGCCGGACGCCAATCTCGTCAAATCCGTGATGCACCTCTACGATTGTTTCTGCGACGATTTCACGGACGAGGCGTATGTCGAGAAGATATCCGATCTCGAGATGAGGGCCCAGATCGAGGGCTGCTTCTTCTTCTCGTGCATCTGGGCCCTCGGCAGCACGATCCTGCCCTCGTATCGCGAGAAATTCAGCCTGCTGTTTCGCGGCCTGACGGAGCGCGAGTTCCCGATCGAGGTGCACGCGCAGTTCGGCCTGCCGAACGAGGTGCCGCCGCTGCGCAAGCCCTACGTCACGCTGCTGCCCAGCGAGGGCCTCGTGCACGACTATCGCTACGTGAAGGAGGGCAAGGGCCACTGGGAGCCCTGGGCCGCGGAGCTGCTCAACGACGCGCCGATACCGCGCGACCTGCCCGTCAATCAGATCATCGTGCCGACCGTGGAGACGGTGCGCTATCTGCACCTCATCAAGATGCTCGTGCTGCATCAGAAGCCGGTGCTGCTGGTCGGGCCGACGGGCACCGGCAAGTCCGCCTACATCAGCGAGTTTTTGCTGAAGAAGAACGACCCGAAGGTGTACAAGCCGCTGTTCGTCACGTTCTCGGCCCAGACGACGGCCAACCAGACGCAGGACATCATTATGAGCAAGCTGGACAAGCGGAGGAAGGGCCTGTACGGCGCTCCGCCGGGTATGTATGAGTTGGAAATGAAATTGGAATTCGCTTGCACGTTGCTGACGCATTTGCCCTTGACTAGCACTACTGGAACGCTTACGACGATTCGAAAAGTATTTCGAAAAAGTCGTTTTTATTGAAATGAATAAACGAAATTGAGTAAATTAAAAAGATTCAAGCAATCGAATTTAAATTAAAAATCAATAAACAGTTGATTAAGAGTAAAAATTGAAATTCAACAAAGCACATGAAAACTTGGAGAACAGCAATTAGAATAGAAACTGCGACCAAAATTACAAAAAAATAAAAATCCGAGCAAGCTAACAATTTGATAAGAAAACAAACATTCTAAAATCATCAAAAGTTACATACAATTCCACGAAGAAACTTCATCTAAGTAAAAGCATTTTGAAGTGTCACTTCTGATGATTAAATTATTTAGAATCCATTGTATATAAAAGCACTAAAAGTGGAATTGCAGAGTCTTTTACCTAGAGTGAAGTTTCTTTTTGCAATTTTATGTAAATTTTTTTGAATAATTGTTAACTTTTTTGGACTATAATTTCTCTGCATGAATTTTCAAAATTAAATACTTAATTTACTTGGGTTTATACTTTGAAATTTTTAATTTGCTTGAATTTTAATTCTTTGCGTGATGTTGCGAAAGTGGCACTTTTAACTGCAGCTTTCAAACAGTCGTTAACAAATTTGTAATTTCGTCATTCTCGTTCTCCGTTCCCTCCCCGCTCAAGGCATGCACTGGGTGATATTCATCGACGACGTGTCGATACCGCAGAAGGAGGAGTACGGCGCGCAGCCGCCGATCGAGCTGCTGCGCCAGTGGCTGGACCACGCGATGTGGTACGACAGGCGCGACATCGCCACGATCCGCCTCGTGGACATGCAGCCGATCTGCGCGATGCTGCCGCCGAGCAGCGGCAAGGACATGACGCCGCGCTTCAAGCGCCACTTCTTCACCATGGGCATCGCCGAGTTCGAGGATCCCGTGATGATGACGATCTTCAGCAAGATACTGGCCTGGCACTTCGACGCCAAGGACTTCAAGCCCGAGTTCCTGGACCACGTGGAGCCGCTGGTGCTCGCCACCCTCGACGTCTACAAGGAGACGCTGAAATTTTTGCTGCCCACACCGGCCAAGTCGCATTATCTGTTCAACTTGCGCGACTTCTCCAGGGTCGTGCAGGGTATACTGCTGTCGCGGCCCGAGGCGACGGTCGACTGGGTAAAATTAATTACTCGCGCCTCCCCCCCGGATGCGATGCCTCGTTTAATTTTATTTCATTTTTCCGTTCACTTCTTTTCTCGATCCTCAAGCACGCGCTGAAAAGACTGTGGGTGCACGAGATACTTCGCGTTTACGGCGATCGATTGGTCGACGAGGCCGACACCACTTGGCTGGTCGAGCTGATAAGGCAGGTACTGAGGAAACAAATGGACGAAAATATGAACAAGCTGTTCGCGGATTTCGTCGACGAGTCCGAAGCCAGGGTATCGATCATATTTCATAATAATGATAAAATAAAAAAAAAATAATTATACTTTGACACGAGAATCGTTCTTATCTTGCGATTTTTTTCACGCATACAATCAATTAAGGTAAGCGAAATCGAGCTGAGAAATTTAATCTACTGCAACTTTCAAGATCCCTTCGCGGAAAAGATGTACATGGAGGTACCGAACCTGGACGAGTTGGCGCTGGTGGTCGATCAATATCTGCTCGAGTACAATTCTATTTCGAAAAAACCGATGAATCTTGTTTTATTCAGGTACGTGTGAATAATTAAATATCGTCCCGCCGCCGCCCGTGTCGAGATATACACAATATCAATTATTGAAAACACCGCATACACAAAGAGTATGTGTGTAAATTTAAGTTCTGCAAGACGCGCCCGCGACGCGCCATGAATAATCGAGCGCGAAGTATACTACTACGTGCCGCTGCTCTCGGATTACACAGCATCGCACGAATGATCGATATCGTTTTTTTCTCTTGCCTGTTGTTACTGTCATTGTTCACAGATTCGCCATAGAGCATCTGTCGAAGCTGTGCCGGATAATGATGCAGCCGAGCAGTCACGCGCTCCTCGTCGGCGTGGGTGGCTCGGGCCGCCAGTCGCTGACCCGCCTGGCGGCGCACATATCCGACTACGACATCTTCCAGGTGGAGATCTCCAAGGTGTACGGCGTCAACGACTGGCACGACGATCTCAAGGACATACTGCGCAAGACGGCCCAGGCCGAGCTGCACACCGTCTTTCTGTTCACCGACATACAGATCAAGGAGGAGTCCTTCCTCGAGGACATCAGCAACATGCTCAACTCGGGCGAGGTGCCCAATCTCTTTCTGGCCGACGAGAAGGCCGACATCTGCGAGAAGATGCGCCAGATCGATCGCCAGCGCGACAAGTCCGTGCAGACGGACGGCAGTCCCGTGTCACTGTTCAATCTCTTCGTGCAGACCGTGAAGGAGCAGCTGCACATCGTCGTGGCGATGTCGCCCATCGGCGAGAACTTCCGCGTGCGCATACGCAAGTTCCCGGCGCTGGTCAACTGCTGCACCATCGACTGGCTGCAGCCCTGGCCCGAGGACGCCCTCCAGGCCGTGGCCACCAAGTTCCTCGGCGACATCGAGCTCAAGGACATGGAGCGCCAGGCCTGCATCGAGATGTGCCAGAGCTTTCACACCTCCACCCAGGACCTGTCCAAGGAGTTCCTGCTGCGCGCCAAGCGCTACAACTACGTCACGCCCACGTCCTATCTCGAGCTCATCAGCACCTTCGACAAGATACTGGCGCGTAAGCGCAAGGAGGTGCTGGACGGCAAGAGGCGCTACGTGGCCGGCCTCGAGTCGCTGAATCAGGCGAACGTGCAGGTCGCGAAGATGCAGGACACGCTGAGGGCTCTGCAGCCCAAACTCATCGAGGCCACCAAGGACGTGGAAAAAGTTCTGTCGATCATCGAGACGGAAACCGCCGAGGCAGCCGAAATCGAGCGAGGCGTCAAGGAAGAGGAGGAAGCCGCTATGGTACGAAAAAAAAACAAACTTTTTTTCACCGACTCGACTATTTTCTTTTCTGCGAGTAGTATGTAAGCTCGCTACTATATATAATGTTATATTCTCGACTTTTTCCATCTCCCCGACTTGGCGCGCGAGCGCAGGCAGTGGCAGATGCCGCGCAAGCCATTCAAGCTGAATGCGACGCTGATTTGAAGGAAGTTTTGCCAATTCTGAATGCTGCAAACGACGCGTTAAATACCCTGACTCCTCAAGACATACAGATCGTCAAGACGATGAAGAATCCGCCGGCTGGGGTGAAGCTCGTCATGGAAGCTATTTGCATATTGAAAGTTCGTTCGTTTCTTGTTTACATCGTCGCCTTCTTTTGACAATCCTCTAATATACTATATATGTATCTTTGCAAAAGAAAGGAAACTTTCGACGAAAGTACTCGAAACGTTTTTTCCTTTCTTTTCTTGTAGTTTTGTTTTATTTTGAAAAAAAAAAAAATAAATAAATAAACTCGTCACCACATTCGAAACTACTGTTATTTTTATCTCCCGCAGGACGTGAAACCCGATCGCGTGCCCGGCGAGGCGGGCCGCATGGTCGACGACTTCTGGAAGCCGTCGCTGCGCATTCTCGGCGACATCAAGTTCCTCGACAGTCTGCTGACCTTCGACAAGGACAACATACCCGAGCGCATCATCAACAAGATACGCACGACCATCCTGACGAATCCCAACTTCGACCCGGACAAGATACGCAACGCGTCGACGGCCTGCGAGGGCCTGTGCAAGTGGGCCATCGCCATCTGCGAGTACGACACGGTGGCCAAGGTCGTGGCGCCCAAGAAGATCGCCCTGTCGCAGGCCAAGGCCCGATACGAGTACGCCATCGCCGGGGTCGAGGTGAAGCGCGCCAAGCTGCGCGAGGTCCAGGCCAAGGTGGCCAAGCTCGAGGAGCTGCTGGCCCAGCGCAAGAACGACTATCAGATGATGAACGACGAGGTGGCCCTCTGCCAGCAGAAGCTGCAGCGCGCCGAGGAGCTGATCGGTGGGTTGCTTCTTGCTTTTTTTTTCTATTTTATAGATCTGTATAGGTGAATTATCGAGGTTCGAGTTAATGAGGTGAACGAGAGACTGAATTGAAAAAAAATTCGAATTATTGAAAAATGCAGGTACTTATATCGATCGAATATTTTTAATAGAGAGCAGTAAAAAAATAGTTGTTTTCCCAAGTGGAGTAATTGAAAATTTTTAAGAAGTAAGAGATTTTATTATGAAGAAATTCCAGATGATTTATTTTTTTGTATGCAACAAAGGCAATCATTTCTTTAGAAAAATAACGAAAATTTGCTGTTCAATCCAGAATAATTTCTTCTGATCATTCTTCATTTAAAATCTCAGCAAACATTTCATTTATTTTCACTCTTCATAATGTTGAAAAAGAGACTACTTTTATGTTTACATTTATTTTACTTTAATACTTATTCACACATATTTGTGTATACATTCATTATAAACAATTTTTCACTTGTTTAATTTTGATTTCGAAATTATCGAGGACAATTTATAAGATTCATTGACTCTGAATGCAAAACTTCGAATTATGATACTATTCGAATTATCGAGGTAAATTTAAATTAGTTCAACCTAGGAATGCCAGAGTCTTGGAATTATCGAAGTTTCGATTCACTGTATACGTATTTTGCATCGTCCACATACAGGCGGCCTGGGCGGCGAGTACACGCGCTGGTCGGAGATCGCCCGCGAGCTCGGCGAGCGCTACTACAAGCTGACCGGCGACGTGCTCGTGAGCGCCGGCGTCGTGGCCTACCTCGGCGTGTTCACGGCCTCGTATCGCCAGAAGCAGGTCGACGGCTGGATCGTGGCCTGCAATCAGCTCGATCTCGAGTGCACG
The DNA here is from genome assembly GCA_902732785.1 of Trichogramma evanescens. Classification (NCBI taxonomy): domain Eukaryota; kingdom Metazoa; phylum Arthropoda; class Insecta; order Hymenoptera; family Trichogrammatidae; genus Trichogramma; species Trichogramma evanescens. The sequence continues at coordinate 5,545 of CACVKI010142654.1, read as the reverse complement.
CCGGACTTTCAGCTCACCCAGATCCTCGGCGATCCGGTGGCGATCAGGTCCTGGACGATCTTCGGCCTGCCCACGGATCTGTTCTCCATCGACAACGCCATCATGGTGGTGAACTCGAGGCGCTGGCCGCTCATGATCGACCCGCAGGGCCAGGCCAACAAGTGGATCAAGAACATGGAGAAGTCGGCCAACATCAGCGTGATCAGGCTGAGCCAGTCGGACTACATGAGGATCCTGGAGAACTCCATACAGTTCGGCCAGCCGGTGCTGCTGGAGAACGTGGGCGAGGAGCTCGACGCCGCCCTCGAGCCGCTGCTGCTCAAGCAGACATTCAAGTCCGGCGGGGCTTACTGCATCAAGCTCGGCGACACGACCGTCGAGTACAACGAGAAATTCCGGTACAGCCCATAAAAATGAAGATAAAAATAAATTTCCTCAATTAATTTTCTTAATCTCCTTCTTGTTTCGCGCAGGTTTTACATCACGACCAAATTGCGAAATCCGCATTATTTGCCCGAGGTCGCCGTCAAAGTGACTCTATTGAATTTTATGATCACGCCGTCGGGCTTAGAGGATCAGTTGCTCGGTATCGTCGTTGCCAAGGAGAGGCCGGATTTGGAGTCTGAAAAGAATCAACTCATCGTGCAGGGAGCCGAGAACAAAAAGTAACGTATTTACTTCCTTCCCTTTTTTTTCTCTTTTACTTTCATCAAAATACGTTGGCTATTTTTTTCCTTTTTCGAGAGAGAGAGAGAGAGAGAGCGAAAGAAAAATAAGCCAAAAATAAAATTTAATCGAATGAATCCAATTACGCGAGATAAGCTACGAGGGTGGAAAGAGATATTACATTTACTCTGTGTGCATGTGTATCGGGCATCTGCAGAATGCTGAAAGAAATCGAAGACAAGATATTGGAGGTGCTCTCGGAGTCGGACGAAAACATATTGGAAGACCAAACTGCCATAAGTGTATTAAGCTCGTCCAAGACCCTCTCGAACGAGATCCAAGCGAAGCAGGCCGCGGCGGAAATTACGGAGAAGACCATCGACGAGACCAGATCGGAGTACACATCGATCGCCAGCTATAGCACCGTGCTCTTCTTCACGATTGGTAATATAAGCCAAATGGTATGAGGGATTCTCAAAAAAAACTTTCAAATTTTGGCCAACTCTCGTATTGCAAAATTAAGTTATCTGAAATTGTGCAGCGATCGTACGTTGTTTTGTAGAACGTGGATTTGGATTTTTTAACATTTATATCAATGGTATTAATATTTTTTTTTATCAAAAAGCGCATAATTTAAGGGGGTAAATTTTCTTAGTGCTCTACAGAAAAAAGATTCATTCAAAAGATTCTGAAAAATTTTGTGCAGCTAGTTTTTGAGGTATATTAATCGAGCAAATGGTTCCGATACATAGACCTGTATTTGTTCGTCGTCTATATTCAATGTACGATATGAGATTTGTTTTATTTGAACATAATTCTAAATTTTTTTAGAGTTGTAGAGAAGAAAATATTCTTTTTCTCGAGTTTTAAAATTGGTTTAATGTGACTCGAAAAAAATAATGTATTTCAACTTTCAGATTTAACGAGCATGAAGTTTATCGTTGTTGCCGTTATATTTCGCCTATTTTCCGCTATTTTGCATTTATAGAAAAAAAAAGTTTTTGCGAATTTTGAGAACTCCTCATCTATGCATACGTCAAAAATTTACGTAACATTTTAGAGCTTTTTTTTGTCACCAAAATAGCCGCGCTGGCCAACATCGACCCGATGTACCAGTACTCGCTGGCCTGGTTCGTGAATCTGTTCAAGAGCACGATCGACAACACGCCGCCCGTGAACAAGATCGAGCAGCGCCTCGACGACCTGCGCAAGTCCTTCACGTACTCGCTCTACGTCAACATCTGCCGCTCGCTCTTCGAGAAGGACAAGCTCCTCTTCTCCCTCATACTGCTGGTCAATCTGCTCGGCAAGGAGGGCAAGATGTCCAGCGCCCAGTGGATGTTCTTCCTCACGGGCGGCGTCGGCCTCGAGAATCCCCATCCCAATCCGGCCCAGTGGCTGCCCGTCAAGTCCTGGGACGAGATCTGCCGCCTCAACGACATTCCCGGCTTCGAGGTATATAGATTGCTTGCGCGACTCGAAATTTCAATTTGACGCGTGCCGCGACGTTTTTTCGTAGGGTATACGCAAAGCCTTCGTGACGAACATCAACGCCTGGAAGGAGATCTTCGATCACCGCGAGCCCCACACCGTGGAGCTGCCGCCGCCCTACGACAGGCTCACGCGCTTCGAGAAGCTGCTGCCGCTGCGTTGCCTGCGCTACGACAAAGTCGTGCCCGCGGTTCAGAACTTTATCGAGGGTACGTTTTCTTTTTCTTTTTTCTTTTTACTTTTTGGCGTTACTTTTTGCACGTACCACTGCTACATCTACTGCTGCGCGGCCGGGCCGTGTAAGGCGTGTAGATTATTTCTGCAAATTCGTTACATCCTTCCGGGTGCTTGTAACGTAATTTCATTTGCGCGCGTAAGAGAGTGCGAGAAAAAGCTCTATACGCCAATATTCAAAGATCCTCTCTTTTTCTCTCTCTCTCTTTCTCTCTCTTAAGAAGAATAAGAAGAAGAAGAAGTCACGGCTAAGTTTTTCAGCGAAAAATTCTCAACGCAAGCTGGAAAAACTTTTTTCAAGCTTTCAAGAGATAAAGCCCGGCAGCGCGAGAGCGCGTTTGAGTAAGAGTGAGAGGAAAAAAGAGAGAGAGAGAGAGAGTGTCTGCTCGGGTCTCTAAGTAAAAATTCGTGTTATGCCTTGCACACACACACACACACAAGCACGCATATAGGCTATACATTTTCACGAGGGGCACTAAATCAAAGATGACTATTACGTTTTTTCGTTATCCATCGTTCTGCGCTGCTTTTCTGTGCGCCGTTCTCATTTCTCGTCGTGCTGCTGCTGCTGCTGCTGCTCGTTCGCTCGCTCGACGAAAGGCAATTTTTTCTCGCCTCAGCGACGGTAATTTTCCCTCCCGTAAGCGTCGCGCGCGATGCGTGCAACGAAAATAAAAACGCCGTAGCAGACCTCCTGCTTTTCTCTCTCTCTGGCTCTTTTGCGACGACTGCTGCTGCTGCTGCTGCTGCTGCTGCTGCTGCTGTGTACGTGTGTGCGGTGGCTTTTCTCCGGAAATTTTTGTGGTTGCGGACTCGGGACTACTGCCTTGCTGCAAGCCACAGCACCGAGAGTCGTCGTCGTCGTTTGCACGCGATGATAAATCGGTCGTAAGTCCGTACCGTGCGCGCGCGCGTAGCCATTAGTTGCGAATTAGCTCGGCGCAAAGGACTATTCGTAGTTCTCTCTCTCTCTCTTTCTATATATATACCGGCACGCGTATATTTATAGGGCGGCCCCGAGCGCGCGGGGATAGAACGAAGGTAAACAAGATGTGCTCAAGAGCGCGCGGCGTTTTTTCTCATTTAAAGGTCCGTTCTTTTTTTCGCTTGAAAAAAAGAAGAAGAGAAAAAGAAAGAAGAAAAAAAAGTAGAGAGAAATAAAGAAACGAGCTGTCGCGATAACTCGCATTGTTATCAAATGGATTTTTTTCCGCTAGCCTAGGCGGAGTAAGTTCGAGCCTAAGAATTCGGACAAAAATGTTTTTCTCTCTCTCTCTCTCTCTCACACTCTCTCTCCATCTCGCGCGCAGAATCGTTATGATGTAGCCCTCAGCAGCTCTCCCAGCATTCGGTTTTTCATTGAAGCGAAAACGGGTGAACGCGCGCGGAACTTTAGTTGGATTTTGTCATCGCGCGTTTCTCTCTCTCTCTCTCTCTCTCTCTCTCTCGAGAATGGACAAAGTTTGATGAAATAAAGTTTCACTTGAGAGTTGCGTTGCCCGCCTTGATAACTTGCCAAAGTTATAAACGCGCGCGCCTGCATGTATGAAGTCTCTCTCTCTCTCTCACTATCCTATGTTTACACTGTAATATATTTGGTATGTGCTCCGTATAAACGCGGTATAAACTTTTGCACGAGGAAAAATCGTGTGCCCGCGCGCGCGCGACATTTGCCAATAATTTCTGCTCTCTTACTCTCTCTCTCTCTCTCTCTTGCGCATATGTAAACACAGCCGAGATGGGCAAGCAGTACGTGGAGCCGCCCCCGTTCGATCTCACCTCCTCGTACGGCGACTCGTTCAGCTGCATACCGCTGATCTTCGTGCTGACGCCGGGCGCCGATCCCACGGCGATTCTGCTCAAGTTCGCCGACGATCAGGGCTTCGGCGGGCCCCGGCTCAATTCGCTGTCGCTGGGCCAGGGCCAGGGACCCATCGCCGAGAGCCTCATCGACGAGGCCGTGAAAACTGGAACCTGGGTCGTGCTGCAGAACTGCCATCTGGCCAAGAGTTGGATGGGTACGCTGGAGAAGGTATAGAAACGTAGTTTAATTTTTTTTTTTTTTTTTTGGTTGATGTATACGCACTCGATGTATTTTGTCTTTTTATCGGTACAGATATGCGAGAGCTTCACCCCCGAATCGGTCCATCCGGACTTTCGATTGTGGCTGACGAGCTATCCATCGGAGCACTTTCCCGTCAGCGTGCTGCAGAACGGCGTGAAAATGACCAACGAGCCGCCCACCGGTCTCAGATCCAATATCATCCGTTCCTACTTGCAGGTATACGCACACTTAAACTTCTTACTTGCAGAAATTTATCGAAACTTTTTTTTTATATAACATCGCGGTTAATTACGTCGAGGCCATTGCGCGCGCGAACCTGAGCTCGTTATAGAGACGAACTCGAGTGAGCTTTCATCGCTCGCGCGGTCGCGAAAATTCGCTAGAGAGAGAGAGAGAGAGAGCGAGCTATGGCAAAAAAGTAACGCGTTCTCTCTCTCCTTTTATCGAAGTTTAATGAAGTAAAACTTTCTTCTTCTTTTTTTTGCTACTACTGCTGCTGCTTGTGCTTTTTCTCTTTCTCGCTGCTGCTGCTGCTGCCCTCACCCCACTCCACACCCAGGATCCTATATGCGATCCGGAATTCTTTGAAGCGCCAAAGCAAAAGGACAACTTCAAGAAGCTCCTCTTTGCTTTGTGCTTTTTCCACGCGATCGTGCAGGAGCGCAGAAAATTCGGCCCAATTGGTTGGAATAACCGGTATGAATTCAACGAAACCGATCTACGCATCAGTGCGCTCCAGCTGAGAATTTTCCTCGCCCAGTACGAGGACGTTCAATTTCAAGCGCTGAAATACCTCACAGGTAACAAATAGAAAGCGCCGCCGCGCGCATACGAGTATTATTATGATGTATCCATCAGAAAAATATTTCCCACGTACGTACCCCAGTATCGATACGTACGTATATGGGTCAAAATAATACTTTTTTAAATTTTCGTCCGCACGTATGTCACCGATCTTGACGCGCTTTTGGTATGTTATAGTACATGATAAAAGAGTGCCAAAGCCAAATTTTGGGACCCCCTCCCCCCTCCTACCCCCCTCCTCCCCTATAAACGTCGATTTTCTATCTATATTTTTTCTGAAGGCCT